>JAQJVL010001021.1:0-232500 GCA_035578905.1 Stictocephala bisonia | reverse complement strand
ATGAGATCTACGTACAGTTCCAGCATAAAGGCTTGAAAGAATGAAAAGAACATTTATTGAATCAATCTTTTGGAAATAAAGTACTAAATTTTCGCCATGCATACTTGAAATTTATTTCTTTATGTAACAATAAATGTATAAAACACTTGATATTAGGCTAGCATTTCAGGTCCGACCAAATACTCCCTTTGTATTGCCTTTTGACCTTGCTTATGAAATCATAAAAAAATAAAGATCGAATTTCAGATTTAATTATCATACAAGTCTTTAACTTGTCACCAAGTACTTTTGGACCTTCTTCCAGATTTTCTCTTCAACCCACACTTTTACCTTTTCTATTTGTCAACTAATGAGTAGATCTTTTTTCGACGCTTTTCCTCTCTTGCCTCAGTGGAATGGCTGCCTCAATATTATACCATGGGCAATGCCTTGTTTTCAGTTAACTTAATGTAATAAAGTTAATTTAAAACAAGGCATTGTCCATACTAAAATACTTACACTAAAACCTTATAAATATCTTATTATCTATGTAAATTTCCATTCGAAATGGTTAGTGACTTTACTGAATAATCGAACACATAGCAATAAAATACGATTTAATCTATAAAATACTATAACATGTTTTTAATTAGTCTATTAAATGCGTTTCCTCCGAAATATATTATCATGCCAGTCTTTTCTTTAACATAAAATGAAAAAAAAAAATAAGAAAACAAGAAAGTTTGTGTCAAGCCACTGGCTACAAAATGACTGGGTAATAAAGTTCGTGTCCCTCTTTGGACCTTGGTAATATTATGCCCTCCTAGACACTTTAGTCTAATCTTGACCCCTTCTCAAAAAATAACAAAGTAGAAAGAAAATGTTCTAAAAATAGGTTGAATTAGCTGATATAAATAAAAAAAATGTGTTATTTCAATGGCTTCTTAAATTATATAAAAATTATAATTTTAAAGTTTAAAAAAGTATTTTTTTTATAAAGACACGATCAGTTTAATATTATTCGTAGTTTTAGTAACAGAAAAGTAAAATAAAAAAAATAATAAAAATAAATAAACAAAATGATATCCAACCATGTTAAACATTTTTACTGTTACTTATAGTCTACTTTCATTCACACTATAAGTGTTTTTAATAGAGTTTATCTGCGTTATGGAATAGAATAATCAAACAAAAAAGAATAAATCTATGTTACCAGGTAAATCAATATACTTTTGAAATACTCGGACATGGTTATATGATTAGTTTTGCCATAACGTAGAGTTTGGGTGAGTAGGGAGGGTAAGCAAACTAGTTAACTTTGCTTTAAACTTAAATAAAAATATTTAGCTACATAATGTCGTATTTTATTAGTAAATGTTCATCTTAAGTGTTTATTTTTTATAGTTGCTCCTAAAATAAACACAGCCCGTAAATCAGGGGGCAATTAAGGAACAGTCTGGGAATTATTTTCTAATAATAGGTGAATTGGGAAATATACAACAAGGCAATGCCATGTGAATTAATGACCATTGCCGAAAACTAGATAAATAAACATAAAAAAAACTGGCTTGTTTAAATAATAAATAACTTAAAAATTGTATCAAAAATATCTGTAAATATTCCTTTAATATTTTATTTATACATAATTAACGTGAGAATATCAGAAGTGTATTCTAAACAATAGAATATATGAAACATTTGAATATGATTTACACTGAATCGTATACTCTGGCTGAATTGGGAGATTCATTTATACTATAACTTTTGTAAAAGTTTTTGAAGGTTAGAATGTATATTTTGAAAAAGATTTAAAATTTGTTTAATTAATATTAATAGTAGTATACTTATTAATAATATCATTAGAAGTAATGTTTTCAGTAATTTACATCTAAAACAAGCACTTTAATGACCCGCATGTTGTCTACACATATAGAGATCAATCACAGTTACAAAAAAAGAGGTACTCTTTGATAAAAATGAAAAAAAAAATAAGTCAAATAAATATTACTACATATTTCCTTGTTACATTCTTTATTTTTATGCCAGTCAAAAAACACCCTCATACCTTTTAAAACCCTTCATTAAGTATTAACTGACTTAACAAAAATATTAATAATAAATGTAATTATACGTTAGGACAAGAAACCTATAAAACATCACACATGAAAAGTTTATTACGGTACAGTTTCTCAAGACGGTAGAAATACAATACTGATTGAATTCAATAAATCTGTTAACCATCTCAGATCTTATGAATTTAGAAAGTATTGCAACAAATTTTTACTTAACACTACTACAAATATACCTAATAATAAATTTTGAAAGCCTTATTATTTTTTGTTGAATAGTACAGTACTAATATTTTTATATTTGAAACACTATCTCGTACAACTTGCTGGCAAAATCTTTGAAAAAATTAACTGGAAGAAGAATGAAAAACAAAACAAACCTAGAGAAATGATCGAATAAATACAAGTTAGTCAAGAAGTAATGTTAAAACAATATATAAAACTTTATGATTGAATACAAAAAGAGTGATTAACCTACCTGGGGTAAAGGATTAAATTTGAGAGATACCATTGACAATTTTACTACAGTGTCCGGGAATGTTTCACTGATGGGTTTGCTGTCTAAGAGACAACTTTCATTTTACTCTTTAAGTATGATGTTAATTTAAATTTTTTATGATTCATTCGACTGTATAATTTTATATATTTAGATTTAAGTTTATATTGACATGGCTAATGCATGCAATTGTCTCTTGGCTAAATAAACGAGTTATTGAGTTACCATAAAGATGTTTTTAAAAATTCACAAAAGATATATTGTGGTTTTTATTTATATAACCACTACCACTAATCATTAGTAAAAAATATAAGCAAAGATTGTGATTACATAATAAAATAAATAAATAAATAAATAAAAATAAGTTAGACACTTTTAACGATCTCTTATCATACAATGAACCACAGAACAGTTTTAATATATAGCAATACTAGTTTCATTGTATGATGTGGGTTATTGCCATCATAAAATTTTCGAACCTTTCAATAAAAAAAAATAACAGTGAAACAACAAAATTTTATTATTTGTCGTTCTTGTTATATACATATATGCCCAGGATTAATAGTAAAGAAATATATTTTTCTGTTATTCTTACCGTTTATTTTTTAGTAAGATATATTATATATGATGGAACAAACATAGATTTAAAGGGAAACGCAAGACAATAAAAAAACATTCCTCAAGATAGAAGACATTGCATTGAAAACTCACTTCAATGATAGTAGCTATGTCCAGGAAAAGTGTCAGAACAGTTTTGTTTCCCAAAAGACTCTTTATCGTCCCAAATCACCGCTTTTTTGTTGAATATTTTACTAAAGCCACGTCCTTGCCTCTAGAGCTTTGCCAACTTCTCTTTGGGCATTTCACCCCCACTTCTCTCTCAGAACTAAACAGTGCTTGTGACGATCACAATAAACTTAAATTACTTATAATATGTGCCCTTATTTCAATCAAACAAGTACTTTTAGTGTTTTTGTTTCTTTTACAAACAGAAAATACAGCTGTTTGAGATAATTTTCAATTATAGTATGTTATATTGAAAGTGCTATTATAAACAAAAACTATTAAAAATATTAGCATTGATAAGATTGGTAATAGCTGTATTATAATATTTCATAAGAGTGTAATTTATTATATATAAACCAACATTAAAATCGAAATGCCTTTATTGTTCTTAATACTGGTTACAGTTTTGAACATAGTCAATATAACTGTAAGACATTTTTAAATAAAATAATAATTATAACTCAGATAAACAAAATAAAATGAATTTATATGAATTTATAATTAGACTGTAGTGAATCTTTAATGGCAGTTGGAAAATCATTAAAAGTGTTAGGTGCACAAAATTACACAATTATGTCATTGTTACGCTTGCAAATATGTAAAAAGAGCTCATCGCTACTACTTTTATTTTATTTATAACTTTTCTAATTTTAAATGTTGATTGATAGTTATAAAGAAACGTGTGGGCAGAGTAAATGATAATTGAGGGCAATCTCATAATACGCTCATCGGTAAAGAGTGATCTGCACCTATCTTTGGGACTGAGACCACATATCATCCTCAAAGCCCTTTTCTGCACCCTGAATACTTAATATACGCTGGTTTAAACAATTTTTCAAAACATGGCTCCATATAGTAACAAACTGTAAAAATATCTAAAATATCTTAGTTTTAAAGTATATTTTGAAAAACATTATGATAGGTAATTAAGTGAAAACATATATTTAAACATATATTTAAAGTATATTGTAAGTATATATAAACAATATAATTTAATTGTATTTAAACAAAATATATTTAAAGTATATATAAACATATATTTAAAGCAATATATCTTGCACCACGAAAATAAATTGGAATCAATTCCTAATCCCAGAAAAAATGGAGTATCAACTACAAGTTTGTCTGAGCATCCAGTGCACAAAAGAATCCTACATTTTCACCATGAAATTCAATATAATTATTCGTTTAAAAATAAAAATACTGTAGCTTATTTTCTTGATGTATAAGACTTTTTTTACGACCCCATGACTAATAGTTCTGTAAACATTCATTGACATGAAGCGTTTTTCGCATTTTTGAAAATTTAAAGAAATTAAATGAAGTTTTTTGTTAACAAGAACGTTAGTAAAAACCAGCAAATAATGTCACATAAGCATTATATCATGTTATATAGAATGTTAGGGAAAACAATTTAATATATTGTACCAAGTTGAATCACCACAAAATATCGTATATCATAAATATTGTAAACTTTGTGTACTATTCCTAATACTGTATATTTTATCACTTAATTTGTTTCCAATCGTAGAGCCAACAAAAAATAATTCACTATTTTTTACTTGAAAATGGCGTCTATTTCAATTTCAACAGCCACATGGGAGATTATTATAATTCAACATATCATAGAAAGATTATTTTAAACTCACTTGAATCACTGCCATATTTTATTTTTCTATGAATACAACAATTAAACATGGACCTTTTCCATTACTTCACTATCACACATTTTTTTTTTATTGCAATTACGGTTAAAGTAGGTTAGGTTTTTGATCATAAACTGGTAAATTGGTAAATCCAATGAATGACCACCAAACGCACTCTCCGTGTGTAAGTTCTAGGAAAGCGATAAGATAAACAAGGCCAGCGATATCGGATTTCTAGAGGATAAGGAATACCACAGTGGACGTAAAACTGAGTGGGTAACAGTTTTTAGACTAACACAAAAAAAGTGGTAGTGAAATAACAGAAAATATCCTAACACACTATTAAATTATATGTTTTACAAGTAAAAATACATATTTAGTTAATTGATAAGAGCCTTAGGTCTGGCGTGAAATACATAAACAAGTTTTATTTTGACAAGTTCTTAATCAAATTGGTTGGTAAGGATAGTTTGGTTTTGCTAATTAACTTAATCAACTGAATAATAACTTAGGTTATTCAATTTAATTTTAGATATCTGTTTATGTAACAGTAAATGTACACTAGGTACTCAGTGAATTTAATTTCATCTGCATAAATTTTATATAAGTTATTGTTCTGTATCAAACATATGTTTTAATCAGGTTAAATCTCTATACAGATTTATTTATTAAACAACAAGAATTACTTTTTTTACAATGATTGTAGAAATACTTTATACTTTTTAATATCCATTTTCTAATAATTTATTATTGAAAAGTATGGCATACACATCCTTGGGATTTTGAAATATCACATCTCTAAATATTACACATTCATACATAACCATCCATGAAATACACTTTTATACTTTTACTTAACACCCCAAATACTCGTATGCAAGTATTTCACAGTGACTAATTCAATGTGAAAGACCAGATTGAATGAAAATAGAACTAGTTAATTAATTAATACTTAATTCAAAAGCCACTTTCAATTCATTAAAGGCCGGGAGCTGGATTGCAAAAGCCATTGATTCATAGAATTGGCAGGTATCCCTTTGACTGGGTAAAATTGATCGTATCAGGAACATCCCTCTCAGAGACTCGTGGTCCAGTAACACACTCTGAATAGCAAATTTGGAGCAAAATACTTGACTTAGCAAAACAGTGCATAGTTTTTTATTTACTATAAAAAGTTCATTACAAATAACTAATGATAAATATTGCTAAATAATACAACTCTTGATTATAAAAGAGGGGTCCGAGGAGATGTTGGTGGCTTATAATGGCTGGGTACATGACTACATTCAATATACTAATATACTAAACAATTTCATCATATGTGCATTGGTAGTAGATATCGATAAGTAATTTATAAATTTTTACATAATTAATTGATAATAAACTTCCAAATTAAATAATTGTTTTTTTTTTATGTAAGTAAACTACAAAATATGCTGAATGAGGTTTGTAAATACGAAAACAAGGTATATTATTTATTTAGTGAAAATTCAAATTAATAATGTAATGACATTTAATAATGAGGATTGTTTTAAGTTTTTTTTTAATTTTATAGATAGATTATGCTCTTATTTGTCTTCCTCTACATAGGTTTTTTCCTATACAAATATTTTTAATATAAACTACATATGGTTCAAAAGTACACAGAAAATAGAAATTAATTTTTTTACACTGACTTAAATGTAATTTGTTATAATTAATTAATCTCTTTCTTGAATTTTACTCGTTTATTTGTTATTATTATTATTATTTTTTTAAAACAAACAAAACGTTTTAGATACATATATTTTACACAAACAATACTAAGATAATTACTCTTAAGAAATAGTCTGCTTTATTTATTGACTCTTTTGAATATTGTTTATCTCATTTTCATAATCCCCAAACATGGTAACTACGTTAGTTTAATAGTTTTTTATGATATTAGAGATTACAAATTTTTATGAATACAAAAAATTACATTTAAAGTACAATTACCTCAACTTAATTGGTGAGCTAGCATTCAATTGTAACTTGTTTGTTTGGGCCGTCAGTAACCAGTTATATATGTAGGATAGAATCCGATTACTGTAGTTTAGATCAGATTTTATATTTTTTTTGATTTTAAGTTTACACGTACTTTGTTACTTATATTCTAACTTAAGGTAAAATTATATAAATTGGCTAGGCTAAAACGTGTGGTTAGTAAATAATTTGTACATCTTCAATATATGTTAATCTATATTGGTTGTTTAGCGATTAAAATAATTTACTGTGTTTTTTTTCATTAGAACTTACAAGGTTGACGAAGTTAATGTAATCTGATCTGAATGTTTGGTTTATAGTTTTTTGGATACTTTACTATACAGGGTGTCACTAAAAGGCTATGCATTTCAGATTCTATGTGTCATTCTAAGCTAAACATGAATAGTAATATTTTTTACAATTTCTACTTTGTTCAGCAGCTAGACGCCATTTTGTTTTTCCAAAAAACAATGTATATTTTTGTTGTTATCTTTACGATTATTACAAAACTCGGTACACAGGTTCATGTTAGAACGTTGTTTAAAAACTACTTTTAAATTGTCTTCTTTATAATAAAAATGGCGGCAATTTTTTTCAATTTAACAAATATCCTAAAAAAACCACTAGTTTTATAATAATTGTGTAAGACACAAAAAAATCTTCAACAACTTTTCCTTTCTAATGATACCTCATTTTTAAAAATTGCTTAAGAAATAAGTATTTTATGAATTAACCTTAATAAACCTTTAACCTTAACTGTTTGAATACTGTCAAATTAGTAGCCATTTATTTTGCATGTGAATTGAGGTTAATTCATAAAATAGTTATTACTTAAGGTACTTTTACAAATGAAGTATCATTAGAAAGGTAAAGTTGTTTAAAAACTTGGTTGTACCTTACCACATTTGTATCAAAACAGTGATATCTTAGATATTTGTTAAAATAAAAATAATATGCTCGCCATTTTAAAATAATAAAGATAAATTAAAAATAGTCTTGTATTAACTACTACCTTTTAATATGAACTTGTTTACCGAGTTTTATAATAATCGTAAAGATAACTACAAAGATATAAAATTGTGTTATGGAAAAAACAAAATGGTGCCTATCTGCTAAACAAGGCGGAAATTGAAAAAAAATGATGCTTTTCAATTTTAGCTTAGAATCACACATAGAATCTGAAAATGTATAGACAGCCCAAACTTTTAGTAACACCATATATATTTGAGGTTATGTTATAATTAGTAAAATATACCAAAAAAATTTTAACTAGGAAAAGTACATAAAATGTAAAAGAATAAATATACCTTTAGAGAAAAATATTTTAAAAGTAAAAAGTATAAAACGTTTTAGCTTTGAAGTTTGATAATACTTTAATATTTACTTAGCACGAGGTGAGCCACAGAACAATGAGCAGGGAACAAAAGATTTTGTTAAACCCAGCAACATTTGTGAGCGTGCTGTAATCCCTGATTTTGTGCCATTGTACATTGCTTTAAAGGTTCGGAGGCAAAAATATGTGTTACTTCGTCATTTGTTATTCACTAAACTCCAAATCTAAACACTGCACTTTGTAAGGACACTATCTGTTTTTGGTTGACATTTTGACTTTCATTAATATTAGTTTAAGTAAATCATCATATGCAGAAAAGGTATTAAAATTACATCTGGCTAGTTTGTGATCTATTTCATACCAAACAATATTTATCTGTAAATTCAGACTTAAGTTTTTTTTTTAATATTTGTCTCCTAATTTTGAGTCTACTGTAAGCATGATACAAAATACTATTTAAAATTTACTTTTAAGTCTAAACATATACCCAAGTAATAGAAGTATATGTGCATTGTATCATCTAACAGGGTTTAACTGTTTACAAATATAATATAAGTAAAAAAAATGTTACCTATATTGAAAGACACTATAGATGTTGTTATCTATACTGGTATCTGCAAAATACTCGTACATTTAATAACTTTTAAGTTCTAAAGAAACTTGTAATTTGTTGTAAAGTTTCCTAGTAAAACACGGGCTACTTTAAATCTTGTTCGATGATTTTTATTTTAATATTGTTACAAATATTAAAAACATTCTTCTTATAAAGTTAAAAGAAAACTATTATTTGCAAGGTATTTATCATTTCTCATCAGATTCCTTTATAAAAAAATTTAGAATGTCTTTCTCGTTTTTGATGATCGTATTTGTAGTTTACTGAAATCTATCAATGATAAGTACACTGAAATACTACCATGCTTAAATAGTATTTAATTTGTCTAGTGCTTTATTTGCATGTACTTAACACTAAGCATATTTCATATTTTTACCAAGCATAATCTAAAAATAAATTGAAATCTTTATAACATAGGGCCTACAAAAAAATGATATTTAAATTAGCCAGAAGAGTAATTGAAGAGCGTTTCCTTTAAAAAGAGGTGTCAGGGTGAATTGATAAATACGAAAAGGTCGATGAGACCAGGCAGGTGTATCTTACCATTCATAAAACGAGCTATCTTTCATCGTTAATCAAATTCTGTTTAGAATGTAAAGGGTGTGAAATTGATTAGTGTTTTTTAAGTTATCTCATCGATTTGTTTATACTAACTAAAATAATCTTGAAGATTAAGTAATTATCATTTTTCTAGTTTGATAATTCGTAGTAAAACATAGAAGTATATTGTAAATAGTAACACAATTATTTATATATTTTACATGGTAAATATACTGTATATATATATATATATATATATATATATACATATAAAACACAGTTATTACGCATTTAAATTTTTTCAACTACTACTTATATTAAATTGATTCATCCAAAAAAAGAATTTTAAGTAAAAAATCTATCTAATGTGTTTATACTTGCAGTTATTGAGTGGTACTTAAACAAATAGTGAAATAAGAACAGTTGAGACTACCAACCATCTCAAAAAATAATCTCAACAAGATTACACCCATAGCTCTAAACAACGTTTTCACTTCCAAACATAATTTCAACTTGTTAGAACTTTCAGAAAAATCCAATCACAGATGACACGTATCTATTTTAAGGATATTTATACTTTGACGTTAATTAATAGATTAAACATCTAAATGAATTTTATTAAATAAGAGTTGTGTAATACAGATCGTGGATATAGGTTAGGTTTTCTGAATCGATATAACTAATGGATGACATAAAGTGAAATTGTATATTTTAATTGTGTTTTCACACCAAACAAATGTTATTCCAATAACAATAAAGAATCTAAGAAGATTTACAAATGTATATAATTTACTTTGATCCTTAAGTGTCTACAAAATGTATCACATGTCACCCTATTGTACAAAAAATAGAAAAATCATTACACAATGAAATAAAATTCCATTGAAAATAGTATTATAATATTTATTTATTCATTCTTGCAAATATGATCGTCAATATATAGTCAAATATGGATTTCGAATGAGTGTGATGAATGTAGATGAACGAATGTAGTCATTGTTACTAACTAAGGACGACTATTCCTTATAAAGAGTCATTAATTGATAGTCCAATGACAAATGAAAGGTAGGAGGTTATCATGTGATCCCTTTCAAAACTTGGGGTAACCCTGATTTGGCTCATGACGCTGGATAAACCTGCAAACACTACCTACCGGTTCATTACGACATTATTTAAGTTCTTAGTACGACACTTCTTTTATTTAAAAAAAGGAGAGGCCGATCCTCCTTCTTAACCTTACACTGCCCATTCCTCATAGACTATTGATCCGTGCGAGGAACTTATTCAGACAGAGTAAGGGGGCGAACCAATAGAGTAGAAGATGAATATTACTGTTAAATATTTCAGTCTAGGCCGGATTCAAACCAGCTCTATCTCTAACCCCAGCACAAAGTCCTGACGTCTTAGACGACTCGGCCACCGGCTCGACCAAACTATGTATAACACTATGTATAAAACTATGTATGACACTACGTATAGCACTATGTATAACACAACGTATGCCACTATGTACAGTATAATACTACGTATAACACTAGATATGACACTATGTATAACACTACGTATGACACTATGTATAACACTACGTATGACACTATGTATAACACTATGTATAACACTGTGTATGACACTATGTATAACAACTACTAGTTTCATTTCAAATCAATTCACCTTTAGCGAGACTCTAACACCACGTTATCCTGTTATATTTCAGAGCTTAGTCCAACTTGATTAATAACGGAAATCGAGATTTATAGACACTAATGGATATTGCCAATCCTTTGCGGGATGGACAATTAACTAACCACCCCCTCCCCAACACCTCGCAATAAAACACCACCTACCATTTATTAATGCCCCAGTAAAATGATCCCAACCTTTAAATAATCTATATTAAGAAAGCGAACAATTAATTCATACGTTAACGTCCAATGCCTTTACAACTAAACAATGTAACGAGCAAACATTGTATGTTTAGAGTTGAGGTGATTTAAGAAAGTTTTATTTTATTATAGTTACATATAGTGCGTAGCACGACTCCAAAATATGTTGTATTGATAATATGTATTATGTATTTAGTGAGGTTTTACATTTCATTTTTCCAACATCATATTTTTAATTTAAGAAATCATAAAATAAAAACACAAGGTAACACTTGTCAAGGAATAGAATTGCAATAACCTCAAAAGGGCCTGGAACTAATTTGGTGATTCTAGTCCCATATCTATGGAAACTCTCCAGTGAAACCCCAAACCAAGACTTTGAATGGTATTCTATTGTTAAATTAGTTACCTGACGAATGGTTTTAGTTTGAATAAATGTATTAAATTAGTTGGCGATTGAACGTGATTTGGTAATTGATTATTTAGAGTAGTTTCTATATATTTTACTACTGTATAACTTCAAGTTTTGAAATTAACTAAGTCTAGAATATGAATAATATTACGATTTATTTGATGAAATATCAGTATTTTAAACTTTTTATTTTTTAGTGACAAATGCATTGTTTTGTGTTTCACAAAAATAAATAAATAAATTAATAAAATAAATAAAAAAATAACTAAATATAAAATACATGATAAATATGTTCTTTACTCATTAAAATTATACATTTTTACATTTAAAAGTCAGATTATTTGTATACAATTATTTATTTTAAATAATAGGCAAAATAAAAATACTAGATAACAGTGATGGAAATACAACCACTTAACAATCAATAATGCAACAACTAATAATCTTAAATTCAGTATTTTTAACGTTAGTAATAAAAAATAAATAACTTTTTAAAACAGATGTTAGATTTTTTAATAATGATCTAATGTTCAATATTTTGGAATAAATTTGTAACAATCTCATATGCATATTTTTCAATGAAAAAATAGTCTCAGATTTGTTTATTGTAAATGTTCCATTTTACAATTTTGACCAACTAAAAATGTTGTTGCAGTAAAGGGCTATGAATGCATCAGAGTCATCTTTTTTGTTCAAAAAAGAAGAAAAAGAGATGTACCATTTTTAGGATCCTCATAGGAATGTATGCAAAATGTTTTTTAAATCAACACTACACTCACACCCATTAAATATTCATTTTATCAGTACGTACTGTTACATTATCATGAAAGTTATTCTAATTCCACTTCTCAGACTTAAAGCACCTATTGTTAAGTTTAGTCCTAGTGAGTGAGGCTACTATGTAGTGAATTAGTTTTTCTATCAATACTGTTTATGTAAATATTTCCAATTTTATTTATAAAATGATTTTGTGATAAAAACTTTAACGTTGTTACTTCACAAATGTCTCAATTCTTTGAACTTGTTAACATCTGATGGAAATTAATAAACAAATATAATAGATTATAAATCAGGAATTTCAGATTAAAAAGTGCTCAGAGCAAAATTTGTATAATTTAGGACGATGTATTTTACCTCAGTATTTTAGCACTACTTAATTTTCTGATATTTTATATTTTTTTAAATTATACACAACACCTAACAACATGTTCAATGGGTTGATTGCGTTTCTTCTTTTGTGTACCTTAAGATTTATTTATGACGTAATTCATGTTCATCGATGAAAATGTAAGCTTTACAAATGTTATACGGAAATCACGTAAAGAACACAGAGGAAATTAAAGTAGATATTGATATAATCTATAAATGAAAACTGTGACAAGTGTGGGATGAAGTGTCAGTGGTAACAGACACCAAGAGATTGATGGTGACAGCAGCAGCTTGGACTTATCACTCACCAATGTTAAATAACTGTTATTTGGGGGTATGCTAAACCTGCCTCAATATTGGATTTGACTCTCCATAAGACCAATGTTAAATTTAAATAAATATTTCAGCTTTATAAATGAACGCGTAATTGTGTACTTGACCTGTTTTTAAAGAGAACAAAATTGTCTAATTCCCCTGAGATCATTTTTAATTGTTAAAGTTTGATTTATATTTCTATATACAAATAACTATGGTTCTAATTTTACATTTTTTTCATTATTTTTGTTATTATTTTCAATTTTCTCATTAGGTACACGTTAATTACATTTTTAAATAGTGTACCACCTTGCACCAATAATATTGTACATGCATGTATTACGGACATCAAATAAACATAAAATTTGTACGAAAACATTATGTTGTTGCAGCACGTGGCTTGGCAAATGTTTGTATAATTGCTTAAAACAATAAATAATTACATTGTTTTTATATTTTAAGAACGTTTTATTATCAAAATTCGAGTTTGCTCCTAAGAATTGTAAAAGTAAACAAAACTTTGGGTTCGGCTGATATTGTTTATTTCAGTGATACGTCAACCTCGGATCTTTTGGACAGGTTTAACACTTCTTTATAATCCTAAAGCTTCATTTCTACTGCAAAATGTATGTCAATAATGATTGAATTTTACAAATTGTAGTTACTGTTTGTTCAATTATTTATAATAATTCTCAATAAATGCAATTAAACTTTACTATCACATCATCCAGAATTATAAGAAGCCAATTAATGTAACTGTAAGTGACTTGAAGATTATTGTTTTGTATTTATTTTAACTAACGGAAAGAATTACTTTATTTATAATTTAATTTCGTTACAACAATTTTAATAACAACACTCATTTTAAACCATTTTGGGGTTCATTGTATTAATTTACCAACCCTATCAAATAATACTGTCTTAGCAATTACCGGCGTTTGCATTGCAGGTAATTTTATTTTTCCTGCACCACATTTCCTGCCTTGGGCCAGTCCATTTATTATTAGAAATCTTAGATGGAATTAATCAGTTAGTTTGCATGTAGGTGGAGTCAGAATGGTATCCAGGAGGACCTAGTTCACCTTTCCTGAACTATCGTGAGTTACGCATCTGGGAACATCCATACTTGCAGCGGTGTCTTGTATAAAGGGGAAAGGCATCCCTCAGCAAACGAGTCAGTTAGTTTTGGTGGAAGTGTGTCTTCGGCCTTCAGCCTTCAGTGGTAGTGACAGTCAAGTGTTATTATTTAATAGTGACCGTTCGCAAAAAGTTACATATATTATGTAAACAGGAACTCGAGTGTTTTAATTAATATAAATTATATTAAATAATAATAGTTTAATTTCAAGTATTACATTATTGTTTGGAGAGTAATTTAAATGTATGAATATCTCCCAGTGTGTAATCCAATTGATTAGTGATTGTAAATAAAGGAAATAGTTTTTAACCAAGAAGAATAGCCTTATTACGGTTCAAATGGACCATATTAGCTTGACCATAACAATAATTTGTTAACATTGCTGAAATAAACTATATAAGCTATGTACATATTCATTTATTTGGGAGGTGAGAATAAGACAGTCATGAGATGATGTGGCAGTGGTAATTGACGTATCGAGATTGATGATGGGGTTATGAGGGATGGATGTATCACACATCACTGATGGAGTATGTATGCATACATCGAATGGACCCATTACTTCACTCTATAGCATATGTCAGGGGTACACAAAAGCAAACTCTATGATTCAGTAATGTCTTATTTTAGATCAATGTTTAACTTGTATTTCATTCGAGATTATAGATAAATTATTATCCTTACGAATTATGTATCAAACTCTATGATCATAATCGGTGGAATAAAGCTTCATCTTAAAAAAAATACTAAGTTGAACCACTTTCACACGGATATGGGAAGATTCAATTACTTAAAATATAAGTGGGGAACACTAAATGATTTCCGTAGTCGAAATAGACACTATGGATCTCTCCGTTACTGATTACCCATTGTGTTCTTATTGAGGGATTAGCCGGTCTTGATACAATCAAAGAAGCCGGTGTTTTGAAAATGTTTTAAAAATCTGAAATTAGGTTTGTGGCAGATTAATGCTTAAACACGAAGTCACAAGTATTTTGTAATTCAGATTTTTTTAAATTAGTTTTAGTTGTTAATATTTTTTTTCAGTTACTTGGTAGCTCGGTTTGAAATCCATACGATATATATTCTTCTACAAACAAACTGGCAAACAAGCAACCAGTAAAATAATTTCTTTTTTTAACGTTTTCTCTATTTGAAGTATATTAATATATATTATTATAAATCAAAGTTTAAGAGCCTCGTCAAACAGATGTGATGTAACATTGCCTATGCTACTGGCAAAGAATTTACAAAAAGAAGAAAATAATATCTTTTCATCATCCTTTAGTCTATAAAGGATGTTTCTGCAAGCATGTAGAACTTTGTTGGCAATAAAAATTAACTTGTGTTATTTGTTACTAAAGTAAGTTAAAAACAGTAGTATTAACAGAGTAAATACACCACTGATTTTACTGAGAAGATTTATTGTGCAAATTGGGAGTTTAAAAATTATTTTATTTTGTATTAGAAATATATGACGATGAGTCTCATTTTGCAGAATTGCTAGCTTACGTTTAAATGTTAACAAATACTGAGGATTAGATTATATTACATACATTTACAACATAATTTAAAAAAGCTTTCATTTCGAAGGATCATATGAATCCTTAATGTTAATTATTTAAAATTAGGAACTAAATTAACAGGTTAAACTGTTCTGTAGGAACTTCGACTCGTACTGTTTTATTCGAGTAATTTTTTTTCGGCTACAATAGTATAGAAACACAAATTGCATTGAAATATATTTGAATGCGTTCTATAGAACGTTTTGCCGAGAGCTAAAGGATCTAATGTGTTGAATAAACATGAGAGCTATGTATAGTTTCAGCTTCAAGCCTGGAAAGAACCTAAAAGTCGATTGAATCAATCAATTGGTAATAAATTATTTTGAACCATGCATACTGTGAATTTACTTATTTATGTCTCAAATATTTGTTTGAGGCATTTGTTCACTTAAGCAGAATAAAGAAAGAAAAATCATTTTATTACTAAGTATTTAGCCATTGAGATACTTAATATTGCAGGCCGTAGAATTTCAAAATATGCTCATTGAATATTAAAAAATATTATTTGTTGTTGTCAAAAGCTTATAAAGTTATTAGGTTGTTTCGTAAATTTAAAATGTATTTAAACTGTAAAATAATTCCGTAGGTTAAATCATTTATGTACAGAATGTTGGAATCGCTCTGAAGAGGTAGAGAATGACAATAGTAGAAGGGGCTCCACTTGAGCCCCGAGCTCTGATTGGTCCATTTTTTGATGACGTCATCCAAGATGACGGCGCCAACCTCACTTTCTGTATCAGCTAATAATAATGGGATCAGGAAGGACGGTAATAATATGGCAGTATGCATCTAATTGACTTTACTACTAAATTATACTACATCCTTTTCTTCATCACTCCCACCTGAAAAGTAAAAAAGTCAATATAAGTAATCGTAAAGGAAAACTCACATTATACATTGTAGGGGATGTCTATCTGTATATATGTACCAAATTTGAACTAAATCGGCTGGTAAGTGGTAAATATGGATTTGGAGTGGTGGGGGTAAAGATAAGTCCAGAGACGATATTCTTGGAATTTTTTCTTCCAGATATGTCAGAAATAGCCTAAATCGGTGGTATTTTGTTCGGGTTATGGGGGTCGAAAAAATTGTTCAAAGCTCTAGGACGCATTGTTTTCGAGATATAAGCAAAAAACAACATTTTCTGGCATTTTCTCCGCCAACTTCTGGAACTTTCTAAAGAGCGGGAGAATCAAGGTGATCAGTGCCCTGGGACATGGAGTGATGTCATAAACCCCTATATAAGCAGGCCAGGAGAGAAGAAAATTCAGTTGGTGCCTAGGAACCAAGTTGGTAAGTAGTCTTCTCTCTTACTTGGTGACTCTTGGTGAGTACTGTAATATTAAGCTATAACCTAACTCTACTAAACCTATACATATTCGATTACTTCATATCCGATTACTTTAGTTGACTATATCCATTCGATTATTTTAGTCTATTGTACCTATTCGATAATTTCATATTCGATTATTATATCGACTTTTTCGTTATTTTAAGCGTATTTAACTGGTTTTTGTGTGTATTTTTCTATATCTTTGCATTTTAAAATGGATCCTGTAAATGTCATTGGTACTAACGAGACTTATGTCAGGAAATTTAGATTTTACGGTTCTAAAACAACTTTTAAGTTTAACCAACCTCCTATCGGTGTTGCTGAAATTGGATCAGACGGGGTATCAGTGAACTCTTGAATAAAATGAAATCTAACGCTGAGGATACTGACCAGCTTGGGTTCACCTTAACCAGTATTGATTTCAAAAATATTGAGCCGGAGTATGTAGCCTTCAGACCCACTTCCGAAATTAATGACGATATTATTTGGAACATTTTTGGAGGTATTGTACAAAGTAATGCAGAGCCAATAACAAGCAGCGATACTTTTAAAGTAGAATGTACTAGATTAAATCTAGCTGTTGGTTCAGGGAGAGTGAGGCCGGGACTTTACAATAATTTTCTTAAACCCTAAGTAAGGCACGTAGGGGTATAGTGTGTATAAATAATGTAGATTATTTGTGTCTTGCCAGAGCTCTTGTGGTAGGTAAAGCGCTCGCCAAAAAAGATCTATTGTACAAGGCTATAAGACAAGGGCAAGAGGCAGACCGACATAGCTAAGAAATTGTTGGCCAAGGCGAGAGTGAAAATTCCAGAAGAAGGGGCAGGTATTGCTGAATTAGAAAAACTTCAGGATCATCTTAAAAAAAATAAAATTACAGTTTATAAGTATGATATGAAAGGCCGTGAAGTGTATTTTAATGGGGGTAGTGATGATGCAGTGTATGGTAATAACCTAATGTTTAATAATGGTCATTTCAATACAATTACAAGTCTTACTTCAGCCTTTGTTTGTAAATATTTTTGTGAAGCATGTCACACTCCCTACGACCATAAAGCTAAACATAGGTGTTCTTCCATATGTTAGGCTTTTCATACCACCGTGTACACGTGAGCATGAAGGAATTATGTGTCCAAAATTCTGTAGAGTATTCAAGAACCAACGCTGCTTCATTACTCACCAAGGAGATGTGTGTAGTAGGATACAGTTGTGTAATTCATGTCACAAAATTGTAAGATCGAAAGATCGTAGGTCTGTACATGTATGTGGTGAATTGTTTTGTACTACTTTTGATGCCTTCTAGACCCCTAATCATCAGGGATGTTATATGCGTGTGGATACTGGAAGACCAAAAACAGAAGATTTTGCATTCATATTTTTTGATCTAGAAACCAGACAGGATGAGTGTGTAAGTAATGATAGTAGTGCTAAGGTGCATATAGTGAACTTGTGTGTATCGCAACAGTTTTGCTGGAAGTGTTTGGGTGAAAGTATTTCTTGTGAATTGTGTCTTACATGTATGCGGATCTTCAAGGCCAACCCAATTGAACAGTTTATGGACTATGTGATGACTAAACGGAAAAAGTTTTAAAAGCTCTGTGTTATCGCTCACAATGGTCAAGGTTTCGACTTTCAGTTAATCCTGAAGTACCTAATTGAGCAAACTAAATTCGCAACCGAATTGATAACAAGAGGTTCCAAAGTGATTCTACTAGAGATAGATAATGTCAGATTCATCGACAGTCTAAATTACTTTTCTATGGCTCTCTCTGCACTTTCTAGAGCTTTTGACCACGGCCCTGAAAAGAAAAAAGGATACTTAACACACCTGTTCAACACCCTCTAGAACCAAAACTACGTAGGACCTATGCCGGACAAGAGCTACTACTGTCCCGACTCAATGTTTAAGAAGAACCATGATTCGTTCCAAGTATGGTACAAACAACAAGTAGAAAACAATTATGTATTTGATTTTCAGAAAAAAATAATTGAATATTGATTTCGGATGTGGATATACTAGCCCAAGCGTGTTTAAAATTCAGATCATTGTTCCCGGATCAGTGTCAAGTCGATCCTTTTATGGAGGCAGTGACTATCGCGAGTGCGTGTAACCTTGCTTTCTGAAGAAAATTCCTCAAACCAAACAATATTGGACTTTTACCAAAACCCGGATACCGGTTAGTAGATAATCAATCGGCTATAGCACTTGAGGAGAAACAAGGTGTTAGGATCCAACATGCGGGGAGGGAGCGTGAAGTTAAAGTAGAGGGAATGAATGTGGATGGTTTCGACGGAGAGACAATATATGAGTTCCACGGCTGCTACTACCACGGATGCCCCAAATGTTTTCCTTACAAGAGGGAGGACCTTCTAAAAGAAGACCCATCCGTCACTCTCCAGCTTCGCTATCACCATACACAGTTTAAAATGGAAAAACTCGCCCAAACAAACTACTAGATAGTTGAGATGTGGCAGTGTGATTTTAGAAAAATCAAAGAACGAGAGCGACTTCACTACCTAGATACACATCCTATGCTGCATACTCTACCACTCAACCCACGAGATGCCTTTTTCGGAGGACGTACTGGTAACTCAAAACTGTACCACAAGTGTAACCACGATGAGTCTATCCAGTACGTTGATGTGTGTTCGCTTTACCCGTTTGTGTGTAAACGCGGCCATTATCCTTTAGGACACCCAACAATCTATGTGGGAGACACAGAGTGCCGTAGCCGTGGTTTAAATGTCAAAGGATTGCTAAGATGTAAAGTACTACCTCCCAGCAACTTGTTTCACCCGGTTCTTCCTACAAGAATAAACAATAAACTAATGTATGTGGAGAAGAGCAGTGTGTCAGAGATTGTGTTCATAGTAATAATGAACGAAGTCTGACAGGAACATGGGCAATGGATGAAATAAGGAAGGTGATTGAAAAATGTTATGTTATTTTGGAAATGTTTGAACTGTGGGAATACAAAATGGCTACATTCAGCGACAGTGGTCTATTTACAGATTTTATTGATACATTTTTAAAAATCAAGCAAGAGTCATCAGGCTACCCTACATGGTGTCATTCGCAAGAGGATAAAAACAAGTTCATTCAGGATTACTTTGAACACGAAAGTATCCAGCTGGACCCATCAAAAATTGAAAAGAATGAAGGCCTCAGATGTCTGGCTAAACTAATGCTAAATTCCTTTTGGGGTAAATTTCGACAAAGAGAAAACCAGACCAAAGCGTTAATAACGCGAGACCCCGAAAATTTGTTGAAATTACTTTCCAACCCTGAAGTGCAGGTAAACAGAATTCAGGAAAATAACCAGGACGTTGTCCTTGTAAATTGGCAACATCTAGAGGAGGTTGGAGAATCCTTAAGAACCGTTAATGTTGTTTTGGTAGCATGTACCACTGCCCAAGCTAGACTAAAATTGTATGAACACTTGGATGCATTGGGTGTTCAGGTACTGTATTACGACACAGATTCGGTTGTCGACATATACAAAGACGGTCTGTACAGAGTAAATACCAGTGATTATTTAGGTCAGATGACAGACGAACTTGCTAAAGACACGGTCCCGGTTCATACATTACGGAATTTGTGTCAGGCGGACCTAAAATATATGCGTATCTTGTATATTCAACAAAGGACCGAACAATCATAACCAATTGCAAAATAAAAGGTGTAACACTAAATCTAAAAACGTCTGAAAAACTAAATTTTGAAAAACTTAAAGAGATGGTTCTAAGTGATGAGGATCAAAACACGGATATTGAAGAATCCCGTATTCGTAGAACTAGTGATAGGGATGTAGTAACTGTAAATGAGACAAAAGTATTTAAAGTGACTGGACCAAAACGAAAACGTGAAGGTAAGTATGATACCCTACCATACGGCTACAAAAAGCAGAAAACAACACATTAACTCACCTATCTGACCACCCACGGTATCCAAAGTCCCTCAGGCACCACTTGATCCTGTTCTTCTCGATGGTTTGGGGTTGGAGGTGGCGTCGGAGGTGTCTAGAGTAGATCCAGGTTGTTGTAATCGTCGTTCTCCTCCTCTTCTAAACTACCCCAGCCTTCGCCAGAATCGAGTTACGGGTATTCCCACCACTCATTCCAGCCGCCGCCGCCCCGTTGATACCTTCAATTTGTTTATGATCTTGACGACGAGGAGGAAAATGAACGGTCATCATCCTCCTCCTCCCGAAGACCTTAGATGGTCTCGAAGATCATAGTAAGTACTGACAGTATAGATACAATCATCTTAGGGCTGGCGCGACGACTGACGGTAGTTGCAGTGGAGTAGTATGCACACGTGTGCGATCAGATGTTGGAGGTTGTAACGTGGGGATGTCAGATCGTGTCACTCTCAACTTGAATCATTTACTCGTCAACCATCCGTTTGGCGTCCATCCGACAATCCTTATACCACCTATGCTTGTCTACGTTGTGTAACTTATACAATAATGGGTACGAACTTTTCCTAGAGTTTCACCAACAACTCCCGTGATCCGTACTCTGTGATCGTTTACAGGACCATAAGGCTAACTGTTGTAAATTCTGTTATAATATGGACACATTTGTAAGATTTCATTACTAAAATGTTAAAACTATTATCTCCAGCTCTGTGTGAATGTAGGATACCGTACCATCGAGGTGAGGGTGACCCAAATCTAAATAAAAAATCACTCGACTGTTCTCCGTAAGTCCAGGGCCCAAAGCTCTATGGCAGGCCTAACCTCCGTACGTTCAAGGCCTAGTGTATACTTGAATGTCACTGGGATTACAAATAAACGTAAAAAAGATAAAAAATATAACCCTTGTAGGCTGATGGAATACATTGAAATGGCTTCTCCTAGTTAAGTGTTCTGTAAAACCTACATTGGATAAAAAAAACCCCTTTGTAAGTTTGTACGTCACATTGAAAGGCTTCACCGGGTAAAAATTAAAAACATTTAAATAATTTTGGGAGGTAGCAATTTGTTATGGAGTGGCTACCACCGTAATGAGCGTTTTGGTTGGGGCTCATTACACTAAAATACCCGTGCGAGGATACCAGACCACCATCGGGCGCGTCCCATGGGAATTGGGCAATGCCCTTCAGTTTTGCCTTCGGCTTACTTTTGAGGGTAGTGAGGAATTAAATACTCACTGTGAAAAAAACTGGTTAAATCTCAATAAAAGACAAACACATTAATAAAACCTGCGAGAAAGATCACGGAAAAGGTATAGTATGGTACAGAGTCAAGAAGTAATCTAAGTAAGATATTGTAAATAGTTTTACAAGAGGAGTAAATGCTATTAAAAAGTAAGACAAAAATCAAAGGTGCATACAAATTTCAGAAAAAGGGTAATTTTACATAAAAATATAATCGTTGAAAAATGTCTCAGATCAAGGAAAAACTACCAAAATAAAAGGAAAGTTACCCTCCAAACCCTTAAAATTGAGTTGAAATGTCCATAAATAGAGATGTTTGTGTACAAAGTATGTTATAATTCCCTGAAAATATTAAAATTCAGGGCCATAAAATGATATTTGTTGGATAAAAACTAAAATAAATATGTAAAACATTTTAAGAAACCTTTAAAATATTCTAATGGAACTTTTATAAACTTAGGTCGAGCTCCAAACAACGTACGAAACTGATTTAACACTTGTAAATTAATTTTTTAACCTACATAATTATTTAGTTGGCTTTGCATTTACTACTACATGACTCCAAGCAGTTGGCAAAGTGGAAGTAGCCAATAGGAATAAATTCTCTATAATTTGCACATTTTAAGTATGTGATCCTTTGCGTCTGTTTATTACAAAAATACATGAATAGTTAGTTAAAATGAGTCTATACTATTGTAGAAATTTTGGTATTAACATTAAGAAAGTTTGGTTCCTTTTAGCTATAATACTTACCAATTATAGTAAATTATAGAAAATGTATATACACCACTCTCAGAGTCCCAAACACACACCCATGGAGAACCTACCTGCCAAACACACATAACTCTTGATAGACCCCCCTCACCCTACCGAACAAGTAAGACTCTTGATAGACCACATACCTAACTTAAAAATCTATTGATTGACCACTCACCTACTCAACACACATCATTCTTGATAGACTGTCCACATTCCCTACACATACAACTTTTGATAGACCACCTAACTAACATACAACACTCTTGACTAGCCATCCACCTACTTAACACACATAGTACTCTCGATAGACTACGTAACTACCCATTACATAAAACCTTTGATTGACACCCATCTCTCAACATACATTGATGACCTCCCTACAAAACACACATGAATTGACCACCCACCAAACAACAAGACTTTATATATACAACACCTATTTAACATACAAGACCAACCACACACCACACAGACACGACTTAACAAACCACTCACCTACCAAACACACGTGACTCTTGATGGATCACTCACCTACACATGTCTCTTGATAGATCATTCACCCAACCATTATATAACACCTTTGATAGGCCACCCACTTAACTAACACACACATGAACAACCTATCTACTTACCAACACAATGACTCTTGATAAGCCCCAACCTATCCAGTACATAATACTCTTCATTGACTCCCCACCTACCCACCACACAGTTCTCTTGGTAGAACAATCACCTTCCCAAAAAAAAAAAGACTTTTGTCAGACTATCTACTTAACATACAAGACCTACCACACATTCTACTTACAAGACTCTTGATAGACCATCCACCTACTCAACACACAAGACTAACCACACACTCTACATACAAGACTCTTGGTTGACCACCCACCTATTCAACACACAACACCTCTAAATCACCATTCACCTGAACATTACATAAGACCTTTGATATTCCACCCATTCACCTATTCCACACATAAGGTTGAGTGGAAGAGAGGACTTAATAGTCCTAACTCCACCTAATAAAGACAATTTTCATTTCATTTCATTTCACACATGACTCTTAATAGTCCACTCACCTACCTCTACACAAACGATTCTTTAAGACACACTCTACAACCACCACTCATACTACAGACAAGACTCCTAAAGAAGTACCTAACCACCATACAATCACTTATGCTTAAAGCTTCTTAAAATGTTGATTACTTTTTTAGCTCATCTTATTGGTATCTCCTATCTCAACTGTTAGTGTTCAGTATGTATTATAACAGTCTATCTTTATTTAATTTGTTATTTAATTATTTTCTCAATACGATAACAATAAACTATAATTCAAATACTTCCTCTCATATACTTTAAACAATTCTATTGTAATTTGATTTATTTGGATACAATTAATTATCTTGTAAAACTACGGAACATTTCTATTTATTGACTCTATTCGACCGATGTACTGTGAACTCTACTCATTCCAATAGACCTTGCGCTCTTTTCTTATTGAAACCACTTCCGTTACCACATCCATTGCAACTGTTCACTGCTATTAGTTTTATTAAAACATACATATTCTTCCATTATTTAATTATATTAATACAATTTTGTTCAATCTGTTTAGATACAGTAACCTAACGATAGAGTGACTTACATACGTTTTCCTACTGTTCAAATATTACCAATTACACTGAAGGTACATATTAATAACTAAACATAGTTCTATTTCCAAGTCCTATCAAAACATAAAATAAAATAATCAGATAAAGTTTTAAACTTACACTTATAATCATGTATTTAAATTCATTTAGATGTCATACAATCATGTTTTAAAATAGCATTTAGGCACTCTAAGATAGGCTTATGGAAAAACAAAGGTTTAATTATTAAATATACGACATTTAACCATAAATTGACATTGATTCCACAGTACACCTGCAACTAGAGGATTAATCATAAAGTAAAATACAAGCTGTTAAATAGATTCAAGATTGTTGTGACGTTAAAAATGGCCAACTGAAAATTTAATTCGCTTTTTTTACTAATTTTGTTAAGTCTAGATTGGATTTCTAGAATAAGGCTCTTGAAACGCAAAAGTAATTTGACTAAGTTTTGCTTTAAAACAGTTGTAGAAATATTTTAGTCGCCATATGATACAATAGTAAAACAGTTGAAATATTCGAATGAACTACAGTTAACACTACTGTACGTGTATGTGTGGGTGGGTTTGTGTGTGTGTGTGTGTGTGTGTGTGTGTGTGTGTGTGTGTGTGTGTGTGTGTGTGTGTGTGTGTGTGTGTGTGTGTGTGTGTGTGTGTGTGTGTGTGTGTGTGTGTGTGTGTGTGTGTGTGTGTGTGTGTGTGTGTGTGTGTGTGTGTGTGTGTGTGTGTGTGTGTGTGTGTGTGTGTGTGTGTGTGTGTGTGTGTGTGTGTGTGTGTGTGTGTGTGTGTGTGTGTGTGTGTGTGTGTGTGTGTGTGTGTGTGTGTGTGTGTGTGTGTGTGTGTGTGTGTGTGTGTGTGTGTGTGTGTGTGTGTGTGTGTGTGTGTGTGTGTGTGTGTGTGTGTGTGTGTGTGTGTGTGTGTGTGTGTGTGTGTGTGTGTGTGTGTGTGTGTGTGTGTGTGTGTGTGTGTGTGTGTGTGTGTGTGTGTGTGTGTGTGTGTGTGTGTGTGTGTGTGTGTGTGTGTGTGTGTGTGTGTGTGTGTGTGTGTGTGTGTGTGTGTGTGTGTGTGTGTGTGTGTGTGTGTGTGTGTGTGTGTGTGTGTGTGTGTGTGTGTGTGTGTGTGTGTGTGTGTGTGTGTGTGTGTGTGTGTGTGTGTGTGTGTGTGTGTGTGTGTGTGTGTGTGTGTGTGTGTGTGTGTGTGTGTGTGTGTGTGTGTGTGTGTGTGTGTGTGTGTGTGTGTGTGTGTGTGTGTGTGTGTGTGTGTGTGTGTGTGTGTGTGTGTGTGTGTGTGTGTGTGTGTGTGTGTGTGTGTGTGTGTGTGTGTGTGTGTGTGTGTGTGTGTGTGTGTGTGTGTGTGTGTGTGTGTGTGTGTGTGTGTGTGTGTGTGTGTGTGTGTGTGTGTGTGTGTGTGTGTGTGTGTGTGTGTGTGTGTGTGTGTGTGTGTGTGTGTGTGTGTGTGTGTGTGTAATGCGAACGGTTTACTTTTATTCGTAATTCAATAACTTCTAAAAAGTTCAACAATAAAATCATTCCAAACCAAAAATATACCAAAACTATTTTGCTGGACTCGGTACTATAAAATATTTTTATTATAATTTATTTTCTGCTTGTATACACATATAACATTTTTGTAATAGATTATTAACTTTCTGGTATAAGATTATTTAAATGCATAAAAGAATTATCTATCTATGTAATTGGTATATTTAAATAGTAACGAAAGTTTATTGTGGATGTTGCTAGAAATCTAACCGAGACTTTTGGTGAGTGGGGAGGGCCAGAAAAGTAGTTTATAATAAATTTTAAAAGTTCATATTGTGAACAAACAGGTATCAAAATATGTTTAAAGTCTAAAACTGTTGTCAAAAAATTTTATGTCTTTCCCACCTAAGATTTAACGTATCTTGAAAGAATAGATATCTTTTTGAAATAGTAAAAAAAAACCAAGGTCATAGTGATTAACAATGGTACAACAATAATTATAAGTGTGTAATTCCAAATGTATGCTATTAAGAGAATATATAAAAAGTCAATTTAAATTTTTACCAATTACATTTCTTTATTAAGGAAACAGCTTTGATTATACAACCAAACTATAATATAGTTATTTATTTATCTAATATTAATGAGTATGGCCGGGCTCTAAAAACGTATGGTGAATAATAATAAGATGCTCTTTTTCTGGAATTTTTTTCACAACATAAAAAAACATTTAACCAATAACAATTGTTCTCATTTGACCTGGGCAAAAGTTACTATAAAACACATCCTAGATAAAATAAAATTTTCATCCCAAATAAAAAAACATTTTATTTTTGAAAGTAATTACATTTTGTTTCATAATGGGTAAGATTGAAGGTCCAGAGGTGCCTCTTGTAAAACTATACAGGGTGTAGCATGACACTTGTGCAGATCGAAAGAAACAACAGCTAGTTTTTTATTTGTCAATGATGATTTCTTTGTCTTCGTCATTTTGTTTATATGGAGGTTCCGCAAAGTCAAAGTGTTTATTTTTAAACAGCTGAGCATTTAATTGCTCTTCTTCTTTGCCACGATATTTTATTACCATTTCAAATATCACTTGTTGCCCAATTGCCATTATTTTGGTTGTTTTAATTGATAATTGAAATGTTCTACAAAGAAGCCATTTTTTTTAAAACAAAACACTCAATTCAGTTAAAAACAACAACTTTTGTTTACATGAATAAAATAACAACAATTTCACCATGTCGTGTGGTTTTTTTTTTTTTTTTTTTTAATTTCCAATGTTAAAAAAGGTGTGTGAAAAAGGCCAATCTACACTTAGATCTTTTTAAAGGCAGATAATAAATTAAATGTTAAAATGGGCCTAATGAAGTTTGTCCTGTCTTCAAGTAAAAAAAAAAATAAACAAATAAATCAGTTTGTATTTGGACATAAAACTTTAAATGAATTTATATCTCAGCTAAATAAACAGTTGCTAGGACATTTCCTTTTTTTAACCATACAGGATAACCTATTTACGGTATGGTAGAGCCAATAACTCAAATAAAAAAATGTTTGATATTGGCTCTAATACAACCAAGCCCCAGCATTATACTGGTACTTGTTGGATGAAAATCTGTTCCAATACTCTCTGAATCTATACAATCTGAGGATAGCAAAGTAAACTAATGAAATTGATAAATATGATACCTCTTAAATCTTAAATGGCCATATTGTATTAATCACTATCTCCTTATTCTAACGTAACATTTATTAGTAATTATTTTTTTTTTAAGTTTAAATTAAATGAAGAATTTTGAAAGGAATTGTATATATATATATATATATACCAATCTAATATTTATCATTTATATTAGATTGGTGCTCCTTAAATAAATACGTATGCAAGGTAAGATACCAATTAAGGAGAAATCAGAGAAAAATTTTCTGCAAGATAAAGACATCTTTTATTTGGTATAAAATAGGATACATATATACAATGAAGAGTGTATGCAAAATTAATTCATCATTGCAAATATTGAATAGGCCGGATAGATCCTGAAATATGCATTTTTAAATTCTCTAATAAATAAAGTTATTTGTAAATAAACTGTCAGAGTAATGAGAAATTTCCTTTGCTAAAATATATTGAAAAACAAAGTAATATGAGATTTTGAAAGATTTATTATAAACAATTCACAAACGTATGTTTTTTTTTTATAAATCTTCCCAACTGTGACTAGTTTTGTTCATAACGAGACTTTTAGGAAAAATTGCAGGCTTAAATATACACAAATGTTATAACATTTTTTTAGGGCTATAACTTTAATTCAATATTAAAAATATTTATGATTAATTTAAAAAAATAATGTGTTGGTTTTCTAACCTCTAAAACAAGCCGTTCAATGGCCCACATGTTATTTAAATAATTGGGCATCAATCACAAGCACAAATTAAGAGGCAACACTTTGAACAATATGGAAAGAAAATAATATCTACGATATATATATATATATATATATATATATATATATATATATATATATATATACAATTCCTAGCAAAATTCTTCATTTAATTTAAACTTAAAAAAATAATTACTAATAAATGTTACGTTAGAATAAGAACATAATGTTTAATACATAATGGACATTTAAGAGTTAAGAGGTATCATAGTTATCAATTTCATTAGTTTACTTTGCTATCCTCAGATTTTATGAATTCAGAGAGTATTGGAACAGATTTTTATCCAACAAGTACCAGTTAAATGTTGGGGCTTGGTTGTATTAGAGCCAATATCAAACATTTTTTTATTTGAGTTATTGGGTCTACTATATCGTAAATAGGTTATCCTGTATGGTTAAAAAAAGGAAATGTCCTAGCAACTGTTTATTTAGCTGAGATATAAATTCAGTTAAGGTTTATGTCCAAATACAAACTGTTTTATTTGTTTATTTTTTTTACTTGAAGACAGGCCAAACTTCATTAGGCCCATTATAACATTTAATTTATTATCTGCTTTAAAAAAGACCTAAGTGTAGATTGGCCTTTTTCACACACCTTTTTTAACATTGGAAATTAAAGAAAACACACGACATGGTGAAATTGTTGTTATTTTATTCATGTAAACAAAAGTTGTTATTTTTAACTGAATTGAGTGTTTTGTTGGCAGAAGCGGGGCTTTCGCTCCGAAAATGGGTATGCTACTGTCACATCCATAGATACGGGAAAAGTCCTGGATATTGAGGTAATGACAAAGTTTTGTAGTGGCTGCACTAAAGCACCAAATGAGGAAAAAAGAATAGCTCATGCTATCTTTTGCAAGAAAAATTACGAGGGTTCCAGCGGAGGTATGGAAACTGTTGCGGCTGTTTCAATCTTTGGACGATCTCAAGAGAAGCGAGGAGTTCAATATGTCAACTTCCTTGGTGATGAGGACTCAAAGGCTTTTGAACAGGTGAAAGAGAGTAGGCCATATGAAGGTAAAGAGATAAATAAACTAGAATGTATGGGCCATGTCATGAAACGGATGGGCACGCGTCTGCGCAACCTAAAGACTAAAATGGGTGGTACGCTTTTGTCGGACGGAAAGTCAATCAAAGGAGCTGGCAGACTAACCGATAAACTGATTGATGAATTACAAGGGTATTATGGCAAGGCTATCAGGGACAACACTCACAGCTTGGAGTCTATGAAAACGGCGGTCTGGGCTACATATTTTCATCGTTTGGCAACAGATAGCAACCCGAGCCATCAATTGTGTCCAGCACCACCCGACACACGGTGCAAATATCGTAAAGCAGAAGCTAAGAATGAAGCTTACCGTCATACACATTCCATCCCTGAGCCTATAATGATTGCCATCAAACCAATATATAAAGCTTTATCACATCCTGACCTGCTCAGAAAATATTTACATGGATGAACTCAAAATGTAAACGAGTCGTTCAATAACGTCGTGTGGACTCGAGTCCCAAAAAAGGTATTTGTAGGCCTAGACACTTTAGAAATAGGTGTTAGGGATGCTGTCATTACTTTCAATGATGGCAATATATCAAGGCTCAGGGTTCTTCAAGAACTTGGAGTGTGTGTAATGGGTAAGCACACAATTCCTGCTCTCCGACAATTTGACGACATCCGACTGCGGCAAGCTGAGCGCGCTGCGGAGGCAATGACTAAAGAAAGTCGGACCAAGAAAAGGAGGAGGCTTCTTGGTGAGGAAGAGGATGATGATGACCAGTATGCTCCTGGGGGATTTTAAGGCTGCAGTAAGTGTTATATTTGCTATTTTGTACAAATGAAGTGGCTTTTTGCGATTTACCGAAGTTTAGATTTTTTTTACAAATGACCTGTTTTCTCAGGAAGTAGTAAAGATTTCAAGCTGAAATTTTTACAATGCAGTTAATAGGTATACTAGACACTACTGATCTACTATGAGGCTATTTGATGAGAATTCAACATAATTATAAAATAAAATTTACTTGAAAAATGAGGATTTTTGTAAGGGTTTGAAGAAAAATTCATAAAACTGTTAATTTTTAATCGAAAGTCTTAAAAAAAGATCAGTAGCTATTTAAGGTGCAAAAACATATGGGGTAAAAATGTCAAATCCTTATCTTTATAAACTCCTGAGAAAATGGGGCAGAAAGTTGGCCATTTTAACATGGGATCTTATGGGCCTTTCAAGTCCCCTTAAAAAAATGGCTTCTTTGTAGAACATTTCAATTATCAATTAAAAAAACCAAAATAATGGCAATTGTGCAACAAGTGATATTTGAAATGATAATAAAATATCGTGGCAAAGAAGAAGAACAATTAAATGCTCAGCTGTTTAAAAATAAACACTTTGACTTTGCGGAACCTCCATATAAACAAAATGACGAAAAAAAATCATCATTGACAAATAAAAAACTAGCTGTTGTTTCTTTCGATCTGCACAAGTGTCATGCTACACCCTGTATAGTTTTACAAGAGGCACCTCTGGACCTTCAATCTTACCCATTATGAAACAAAATGTAATTACTTTCAAAAATAAAATGTTTTTTATTTGGGATGAAAATTTTATTTTATCTAGGATGTGTTTTATAGTAACTTTTGCCCAGGTCAAACGAGAACAATTGTTATTGGTTAAATGTTTTTTTATGTTGTTAAAAAAATTCCAGAAAAAGAGCATCCTATTATTATTCACCATACGTTTTTAGAGCCCGGCCATACTCATTTGGAAGCCAACTCAATTCACACTCTAATAGAGAGAGCTAAGGACAAATCAGATACTTATTTATAGATTCCAAGAGATCGGGCAACATTCTTAAAGTATATCGAGTGCAATCCAAAACTTATTGTGTACGAAATGCAGCAGTCTGAGTTCCTTGATTTCAAGTTTCTGATAAAATACTAGTTCATCCAGAGAAATGAAAACACTGAAGGTGAACGTGTACACTTGAGTACGATAAGATGGCTTAAGTATCACTTCAATGCAGAATCACCCGACCAGTAGTCTTATAAAACTTTGTTAGAAAATGCTGCTAAATTAGTTAAATAAAGGAAACGTCGAGGCAGCACATCCCAAGTACTTCAACCTATTTCAAACAAACCTCTTCCACTTTTAAAGAAATAGTTAAAGGACCTAAAGTATCTTATGCCTTTCATCAGTAACAGTTGCAAGTTGTACTATGCTACTTTCGTTAACAGTCTGAATCTACTTCAGATGTTGGAGATCTCACATCAGACTCTGAGTTAGACGTTGAAAACTAGGTGTTTTTTAAATAAATTATTTAGTTTTAAGTTTATTTTTATTTTAAAACCAATATACTTTATAAAAATAAAAAGAAACTTTTAAGTTTTTTAATGTGTTCTAAACATTTTAACTGCTGAGCCAATAATCTATATTTTAATGACTTATTGTTTGTTGGTTAGTACGATAATTTTCATATTTTATGTTGAGATCTATTTTTATAAATAATACAATCAGTATTTTATCATATTAGTTGCTGAAACATTTCATTAAATGTATTTTTGTCAAAACAGAAAGGGAAAATAAACGCTCTTTTAATTGATAAAATAAATGCAATAAGCAACAAAATTACTAATAACTAAAGCTTCCGGTAACGACCGCGTCAAGGTGTATTTACAGTATTTACATCACCAAACGTTTCACCCATGCTTTGATGTGGCATCCTCAGTGAAATCATATCACCACTGTTATGATGACTGCAGATGAACGAGTAAAGTCATATTTACACACTAAGATTGACTGTTCCTCAGATAGAGCTATTTGTTAATAGCCCAATAGCCAGTTCAACCAAGAGACCTACAGCTTTACATGAACCATGTAGTATTGGTCTGGTATTCCGCTACTAGCATGACACTCAGTTTTCTTCCCTATACATCATCTGAAGCTTGACGACAACCAACATGGATACCCCAGACCACTCTAGTAGTCACAACATGTCAGTTGTAAGAGGACCGAGAATAGAACCTTTGGGTTACAATCTTCACAGTACTTTATCCCCAAGTAGCTGGGTTACATTACTGCGCTACTAGTGCCAACTATCAATAGAGATAGTCAGTTAAACTAAAAATAAACATAAATATAAATAAAAAATACTAAAAATGTTTTAAAGACTTAAGCTTTTAAACAATAATACTTGTACCCAACCATATTGATATATAAAAAACCGAATCAAAAACAGGATCAGCAATTTATAATCTAAGTACCATCAGTAACGTAGCAAGAAATATAAAAATAATAACGTTTTTTGTTTAATACGTTTTTTTAATGGGAGTAGTTTTCGAAATAAAAAATTCAAAAGGATACGTTAAACGTAAAAATATAAATACTCGTTTCTCAGGATAGAAGATGGTGCGTTCCACTGAAAAATCACTTCAACGATAGTAGCTATGTACAGGAAAAGTGTCGGAATAGTTTTGTTTCCCAAAAGACTCTTTATCGTCCCAAATCACCGCTTTTGATGCTGAATATTTTACCAATGCCATGTCCTTGCCTCAGGAGCTTTACCAACTTCTCTTTGGGTATTCCATCCCCACTTCTCTCTCACAACTAAACAGTGCTCATCACGATCACATTGGACTTTGATCACTACTTATAACATATGATCATATTTAATTCAAACATATATCTATGTATTTTAAGTGTTTTGTTTCTTTTACATAGTTACTTGTTTCCTAAAGAGACCAAGCTTCGCCTTGTCCAGGCTCTTGTGCTCTCTGTGATCGATTAATGCCTCCCTGTGTATGGCAATATTGTGTCTAAAGGGGATTTAGACAAATTACAGAGAGTGCAAAGTATGTGTGTCAGGTATGTATGTAGACTAAGAAGGTTTGACCATGTTTCGGAGGCGCGACGATCACCGGGTTTGCTGACTGTGACTGATACCTGTACTCTGCTCTCCTCATGCCTAGTTTATAGAATATTTACCTCTCGCAGGCCGGGATATTTGAGGGAAAAACTAAAAAACAGGTCTCAGATCCGATCTCGCAACAGGATCAAGTTTTGTAGATGCCTCGCGTTCACCGTGAATTTGAAATAAAAAGATTTGCATACTTGCTTCCAAATTATTTTATGAATTTTCCTCTAACGTAACAGGCCAGGGTCTATCTGAAACTAAATATAAAAACAATGTATATAAATATTTAATGTATAATACTAGCTGATATATCCATATATAACTGTACTGTATACATAATTTGATGTTTTAATTATGAATAACTATAAATTAGCTTTTAATTTTTTAAATAATTGTAATAGGACTTGAGTTGTTTTGTTAATCAGCATTGTTTGTTGAAAACCACTCCAAAATAAAGACCTTATTTATTTATTCCTTTTTTTTTAATTATTTTTGATTTACTGAAATCGTTTCAACATTAAGACACATTTACTAACAATTTAAAAAGTTAAAGTTTGTCTTATTTTACGAGGCCAAATCAGGACTAAGAAGCCCTCTCTAACACTTCACCTGGGAACCAACGCTTAACGTGACTTCAAACCACGGGTAACTTCCGAACCACGGGTGACTTCCAAAATATGAAATACGTAATATTTTGATGTTAAAATAAATATCCATCTAAATATCACACATTCATACATAACTATCCATAAAATACGCAGTTATATTCTTACATAATACCCCAAATAAAATTGTATCCATAGTTTACCATAACATATAAACGTTAATGTTTAGTATACGAAACACTGGTTCTTGATATGGTTTATATTATTATTAAGGATAATACAAGGATTTTTCTACAAACATCGTCTACTCAGTGTGATATCCCATTTTTATAACATTGTTAGGCCTGTAGTTAAAAAAAAACTATTGATAGAAAAAATGTAACTTACCTTTTCTTGTGACCTTCTAATTAGTAAAGAGGTGAACTTAATATTTTGCTTTTTTATTTTTGTTAAAACGCACACTTACAAGCCTGTATAAAAATAGGGAGATTATATGAAATTGATATTGTTGAAGATCAGCTAGTTTGAGACTGTATGAGGTTGTGTACGATAAAAAAATAAACGTTTTAACTAAAAAAATAAAAGTGTTAGTTATCTTTTAAATATTACATGTATACATATACAAAAAAAATTGTGTGTATCTTAAAGTGGCTAATTTGTTATTTGTAGGAACTTAACCCATTATGATTCTTTGGGCGAGCAATCTAAGGCCTCAGGACTTTGAGCTTGGGTTAGAGATAACACTGGTTTAAATCCGGCCTAGACTGGAAGATTTATCAGTAATATCCACCTTATACGGTACTGGTTCACCCCCTTACTCTTGTCTGAATAAATTCCTCGTACAGATCAATAGTCTATGAGGAATGGGCAGGGCAAAGTTAAGAAGGAGATCGGCCTCTCCTTAAAAAAAAATAAACTTGCGATAAATATTATTATAGTTTAGATAATATGGTCTAAAAATTGGTAGTGAAATCCCTAGCGTCAATTAAAACTAAAAAAAAAATACTTTTTAAATTTAGAACAGTTATTTTTTATAAAGAACTTGTTTATACATTTTTTTATTGAAATTTAAAGAAATATTTTTAGCTGAAGGAGCAGGTTTATAATTCATAAACAAATTATTGCTAGAGCTTACTATATACAAGAGAAATATATATTTTTGTGTTTAGAAAATGGAGCAAGAGTGCTGGGCTACATGTATTGTGTGTGTTAGTGAGGCAGGCACGTTACTACGCTAGCGACAGTTGCGGTGAAATATTAACTAAATTCTTTGCAGCGCCGAATCGGATAGTGAAATGAACACTCTTTAAAAAGATTATATTTCTCAAATATGTTTATAAAAAACTCTAAATTTTCAATTATCTTACGTACTTAACTTAGAAGAAAAATTACTGTTCAAAAATCCTATATAGATTACGTAGCTGGGTATAAAAATCGTTATCTCTATTAATTAGTTTACTGTACAATGAATTATAACTATAAAGAGTGTTGGATTAAGATTCGTGATCACACATCTTTACGTGCTTGTAGTTCTTCGTGTTGCTAAACCTGATACTTGTGATCACAAAACAATCGACTCAATATTAGATTATCGCTAATCATTAGAATCTAGTGAAATTTTGGATTGTTTTTAAAATAGTACATAAGAATATAGATGAAAAAATAACATGTCTAAAAGTTGTTGTAATTACGTTTAGAAAAATATGTTATTTTAAATATATATTTACTTAACACTTTTTCTGTTCTAAGTACTTAATCTGTTCTATTTGTTAATATTAAAGTAAAAGAATTTTTGTAAATTGAATATCGCTTAAAAAATTGTTTTAATTATGAAAAAAAAATTACGATTTAAAATATAAAATCGTACGGTTTTGTTAATTTTGGGCTACATGTCTCTTTGTATGAATGTTAAAAGTGACCACTTCAACGTGAAAGGGCAGTTTTATAAAGAAAAGAACTGGTTAATTAATTAAAATTTAATTCAAAAGCCACTTTCAATTCACTAAAGACCGGGAGCTGAATTGTAAAAGCCATTGATTCATTGAATTGGCAGGTATCCCTTTGACTGGGTAAAATTGATCGAATCAGGAACATCCCTCTCAGAGACTCGTGGTCCAGTAACACACTCTGAATAGCAAATTTGGAGCAAAACTTGGCACAGAAAAACAGTAAATAGTTTTTTATTTACTATATTAAAATGTCAACTACTAGTAAATAATGATAAAAATTGCTACATTTTACAATATCTAGATAAAAAAGGGGGACCGAAGAGGTTTTCGGTACTCAAAGAGGTTGGTGTTCAGTCACATGACTGCATTTAATGTCGCATTAATTTACTATACGATTACGGTGTATGTGCATGACTAGGATTGTGTTTTTATATATATTTTCTAAAGTTTTATACAGTATATTGAGAATGTACTCCAGAACTTATGCTAAACCACAAAACCTATGCTAAACACGGCAAAAACGCAAGTTTTTTTCCGGTTATTTTTAAGATTGTAAACGCAACAACATTTAATATTGAGGATAGCTTGTCTTTTCTCTATTTTTATAGCTAATCATGTATGATTTCGATTTCTATGTTAGAAAATAATAATTTGTTCTTTTATATGAATTTTACAATCTATTTTCAATCTAAGCTGTATTTGGTTCTTCAAAACACACATAAAATTAACATCAGACATTTATTTAATGACACTGATTAAAATAATGTTTTTTTTAATAATTAATTTATTGAATTTTACTATCTTTTTGATAACCTGGAAATCACTATTATGTTATTTTGTTACTAGAATACTTCTTATGTAATATAAAAAATCTACTGTATATTCCTCCATTTTACATAAACAATGTTAAAATAAAGACTCTAAAGCGTACCAATACTTAATCAATAATCGTTGATACTCATTGATACTTTCAAATTATTGTAAATCATGTTGCCATAATCTCCAAACATGGCTAACATGTTACTTTAACAGTTTTCATGGTGACAAATAATGCATCATTTTAATGAGTACAGAACATTTTATTTTGATATACTATTAACTTAACTTAATTAGTGAGATGAACTTCAATTATAACTTGTTTATTTGGGTTGTCAGTGACATGTAATGTAAGTAGCGCTAATTTAAATACAGAATTTTGTGTAAGATTTTATAGTTTAGTTTAAGTTAACATTTAGTTTGTTATTTATCTTCCAATAACATAAAATCACAATAATTGGCTAGGTTAAGTTATAAATAATTTTAACAGCTTCAATATATGTACATTTTATATTGGTCGTATTGTGTTAAAATAAGTGTAACGGTCTGATTAATTGGTTCAAAGTTTGTTAGGTTTTACTAAACTCGTATATGTACATTTTTCTTTTTCTAAAACATATTATATGATATTTTTGCTATAAGAAGTGCAACAATATCAAATAATAAATGCAACTTGATAAAAAAATTAATACTTCACCGAAAATAAAAATAACTCATTAATTTTCATTTAATTTCACTACTTTATATGAAAAAAGTATAAAAACATTTTAGCATTGAAGGTTCGTAAGATTTTAATATTTACTTAACAAGGGGTGGGCCCAGATAATGAGCAATGAACAAAAGATTTTGTTGAACCCAGCAACGTTGGTGAGCGTACTGTAATATCTGCTTTTGTTTCATTGTACATTGCTAAAGAGGTTATATAGTTAAAAATATGTGTTACTTCGTCATTTCTTACTCATTAAACTTCCAATCTAAACACTGCACTTTATAAGGACACCATCTAATTTTGGTTGGCAAATTAACTTTGTTTGGTATTACTTTAGTACATCACCATACAATGCAAAAATATTATAATTTCTTCTTAGTTTGTGACTTAATTTATTTTGAAATTTGTTAATGATGGAATATCAAATGAGGAAGACAAATGTTGTTGAACATTTGCCATCATTACGTGAAAATACCAATCACGACGTTTCGATTTGGTAAAACCCAAATATTTTTCATGATGTAGATGTTAAAATATAGATAATTATTAATATAGATAACTGTATTAGTTTAAGAACGTAGTTTTATAACATGTTTGTGTAGATGTAATTTAGTTTTTAGCACTTGAAAAAGGTTTGGGTTTTACCAAATCGAAACGTCATGATTGGTATTTTTCACCTAATGATGGCAAATGTCCAACAGCCTTGGTCTTCTTCAACTTAATTTATGCTAAACAATATTTATCAGTAAACGAAAGTCTAAAATGAAAATAATACATTTATTTTTACTAATGTTTTGTCCACTGTAAGCAGAATAACAAACCAAATTTAAAGTCACTCAAAGTCTATACACATACAAAACCTGGACAAGGATAAATAATATATCCTTTATACTTTGATTATCCTTTATCCATTATGCAAATTGCATCCTCTTACATTTATTTTTATTTTGTACAAACAAAACTTAAAGTAAAAAAATAAAAGCATTAATAACTATTGAAAAAATAATATAAATTTTACTATCTATACTGGTTTCCTTCTACATTATATGTCCAATGAGTTTTAAATTCTTAGTAAACTTGTAGTATATTATAAAAGTTCTGATAAAACTTCGGCATTTTTTAAAAAATAATTTTGGATAGTTTAACGTATGTGCAATGTGTTACAAATATTATATTACAAATTTAATTAACCATTAAGAGAAAAAGATATTTTTCATGGTAAATATATTTGTTACCAAATTAAAAAAAATTACAAATTCTTGCTCGGTTCTCATGATGATATACGCATTTTACTTAAATCTACACTTAATTAATATACTTATATGGTATTGCATTTTTTAATGCTTTACTTGCTCGTACTTCTCACCAAATATATTTCATAGTTTGGTTTTTAAAACTAAATAATGTAACAAAATATTTACGAGATACAAAAATATTGATATTCAAGTTTACGGGAAGAGTAATTGAAGAGAGTTTACTCTGAAGATGTGTCAGGGTGAATTGAAAAATACGAAAAGGTCGATGAGACCAGGCAGGTTTATCTTACTATTCATAAAATGAGCTGTATTTCATCGTTAATCAAATTCTTTTTATAAAGTAAAGGATGTGAATATTGATTAGTGTTAAGTCATAAATTGGTCTGCTGTTTAAAGTATATATATAGTGTACCGGGTCTTTTGACCGGTACATTTCGTTTTTTTTTTTTTTTTTTCGTGGTTTGCCGGGCTGCCTGAGATCGCTCATGCCCTGCGTTTCGCGTACTTTGGTGGCCGTTGGCCCAGTTCCGTTCGTTCCGTGTTCCAGCAGGTTGTCAGGTTGTTCGTCTGTTTGTCTTGTGCTGCCTGCAGAAATAGACATGCGAGGTTAAAGGCACCTAAAACGTAAGTGTTCATTTTGTAAGTTTTAATATCTAATCACCCTTTTGGTGAGAATATTTTGTTTCAATAATATTAATCGTTCTTGCTTGTGTTTCAGGGTTTTGTTAAATTTTGTGTTCTTTGTCTAGATGTTTCTCAGACTAGGTTAAAGCCATGTGCTCAATGTTACAGTTTTACCAGTAATTGCTTTATTATATCTTGTTTTATTTTCAATTGTAATTCTGTATAATGTTTATTGAGCCTTTTTTCAGTTGGAGTTACCGATATATCATATTTTTGTTACTTGACAATAACCTAGCCTATCTTTAGTTTGATTTTCATGTTATAACATATTGCCCCTGTATCCATAGCCTAGTTGTAAGTTTGTCATTTTTTTTTCCATACGTCTTATATTTTGTTAAATTGTAATTTGGTTTAAATTATTCATAGCCTAAAGTTAATCTTTCACTGTCTTGTGTGCTCCACTCAGGTTCTTGTTGGTATCTTCCTGTTCAGTTTTGTTGAATCATGCACCCTTATATTTAGGTGTTATGTGTAGTATTTGTGTTGTTGGGGCTGGACTATTTTTTAATGGCTGTGTTTGACCTTGCAGTCCAGGGTCCTTGAGTGGGACGTTCAGCCCTCGGCCTGCCGTCCGGGGATTGTCTACCATCTGCACTGCTAGCCTGGCCTGAGGACCATGTTGGAGCCTGGAGTCGCCCGCTACCCGCTCTACATCTTTGGTGGTAGAAGTCTTCTGTCCTCAGGTCAGTGCGTTCTACGTCATTTTTCCCGGCGGCTGAGCTGGGGGTTTTGATGTGGATAAAAATTTATAAAAAGAAAAACAAAAAAGAAAAGGGCAGTGAAATATAAGAAAAAAAAGAAGAGAAAAAAATTTGTGGAACTTTATGTGGCCTAGGCCTAAAACTAGAAAAGTGATGCAACACAGCCATGGGGACATTGCTAAGGATATATATTTCAAATTTGAGAAAAAAAAGAGGAAAAAAAGCTTATGTTGAGATTTATTGTTAGTTATTTAGTTAGTTTTATTTGTTGTTATATTTTTTAGATTTTATATTTGTTAGGTCCCTATGGTTAAGTTATGTTATTATTTATTGTTATGTTTAGGCCTAGTGATCGTTATTTATTTTTTGTTAAGTGTATTAGGGGGGGTTTGGAAGTGAATTTTTACTCGAACGGGACCGTTTTATATTTTTTTTTAAATTGTTTAATTTTTTAAACTCACCAAAAGGGGATTATGGGACTTTTACTTAACTTCTAATTCGGAGCTGCCCAGGGATTCCGGCTTACTCCCTGGCCTGGTGGAATCAAGGGGATGTGGGCTAAATTGCCGGGGTTTATTTGGGGGGTTATCTAAATTGTTTCTAAATGTTCATTTTTAAATTGTTAATAAATTGTCTTACGTTTTGGGTGGCTAGGCTGCAGATAGGCCATACACCATGTAGTTGTTAATTTTGGTTTTTGTAGAGTTTGTGGTTTTTGTAGCTTTGGTGAATCTTGTTAATTTGAGTGTTTATTGTTATTTATTTAATTGCGTCTATTTATTGTGGCCTTCTGCCAAGTTTTAATATTTTCTGGTTTTCATGATAATAAATTAGTTTTGCTCAGCTGCCGAGTGTTATTTTGACCCTCCAACTGCCACTCGTGATCCCATCGCTCGACTTGTTTTGAACCATCCCCCAGTTGGAATGCTTCGTGGTTGCCTAAAAAAAAAAAAAAAAAAAAAAAAAAGGGTTTTTTCTCTTGGTTGTTGACGTTGGGTGTTTGCCAGTTAGTAGGCCATGGTTGGCCGACCTACCGTCAAGGTGTCTTGGTATGTATAAAAAAAAAAAATAACAAAAAAAAATAAAACCCTAGGCAATCCGCTTGGTTACTGTTTTGAATGGGTTTCATGGGTGGATTGGAGTGGTCGGCAGTGGCTCTGTAGGCTGAGGGTTTTGTTCGTCTTGGACCCTGGAGTTGTCGTTTTTTGTGTATATTGTTGAGAATTGTTGCGTTAGAGATGGCCTATCTGCAGAATGTTGCCCTCCTGGTGAAGGAGGAGTTGATATTTGAGTTGAGGTCGCGTGGTGTAACTCCGGAGGGTGATTTTCTGAATCTCCGGAGGTTGCTGCGGGAGCAGTTGTCCGCGGGTACGGCGGTGGATTGGTCTGATCTACTGGAGGTTGGTGATGAGTTGTCTGTTTGTAAACGCAAGGTGGAAGATTGGGAAGGGGTTTTGGAAGATCTGCAGTCTGAACCTCCAGTAGGTCGTGACCGGGCCTGCCGTCTTGCACGTTTGGGGCATCTGCTTGCCCGTTTAAGGCTGGTCAACCGGGCACCGGGGTTGGAACCGTCGGATAGGGCGTGGATCTTGGAGAGTGTGGCTAGGCTGGATGAGATTTTTCAGGCACTCTCCGGTTCCACGACTCCTACGGGTCTGGGTCAGCGGCCTACTTTCGCGCTTTCGCCTAATGTGTCGAGGCCGCAGGCTGAGACAATGGCTCTCACTGTGCCTGAGTTTCCTTCTGAGCCTGCAGGCGTTTCTGTTGAGGTTGCTTGTGGTTCGGCTCCAGCTGCTGTTCCTTCTGCTTCGGCTCCTGTGGGTTCACCTGCTCTTCTGCAGCTGAGCTACCACAAGCTACCTAACCCTCTCACGCCCATGATTCAGAATCTCCCTGTGATCGATGGGATGGATCCTGAGGAGCTTCTTAAGTTCCTAGTGGCCTTTCTCAGACTTAGTGAGATGCCCGGCATGCAGGCTGGGGACGCTTCGTCTGATTTTCCCGTATTGCAGAGGTCCCGTTGGGGAGTTGCTGAGTTCTTTCTTGGCCAGTGATGCCTCGGTGGACTCGTTCCATCGAGAGTTACTTTCGTCGTTTCTTCCCATTCGACTCAGGGAGAGGATGGTCATGGACAGATTTTATCGGTCGCAGGGTAGGGGCGAGTCTCTGGCAGCCTATGTCTCTTCAGTCAAGGAAGCTCGTCAAGCGTTGCGCCTCACACTTTCGGAAGCTGACACCGTTCGTGTCATCCTGGATGGCATTTCGCCTGAAGAACGGTGTAGGCTAGTTTTTGCTGGTGTTCCTTCGACTTTTCGGGAGCTGCATCAGCTGTGCATTGTTTCGCGCAGCGTGCAGTTCTCAGACCAGCAAGGGAGGGATTCTGAGAGTCATCGTGCTCTCCCCACCCGTCGACCGGCTATGTCTTTAGGTGTGAGTCAGCCAGTGGAGGGTCGTGGTTATCGGCCTCCTGTGGTGTACTTTGCTTGTGGCCAACCTGGTCACATTCGTCGTGACTGTCCACGTGCTCGAGGTCGTGGGGCGGGAAACGCTCAGCGCGGGGGGTTGCCTCCACAGTAGCTCCCCGCGTTGTTGCGAGTGACCGTGGCCATTTGCCTTTGACACGTGCCCATAGCAGGAGTGTCGGGGATTTTTCGGGCCTTGCTGGCATGGCTTCCCTGGGACTTAGTGCGGTCACCTCGGTGTGTCCTGGCGTTTTTGTATCTTTTGGTGGTACGGTGTGTCGAGCCCTTCTTGATTCTGGTTCGGCATGCAGTATCATCAGCCTTTCTCTTTTTGAGTCTCTTGACGCCTTAGGACTGGTCAGGCACACCGAGTCTTCTTCTATTACGTGCTGGACGGCATCCCAAACTCCTCTACCCATACTTCTAAAGGCGTCATTACATTTTAAAATTGAAGGATTTTCCTGGAGGTGGGGTTTTCTTGTTGTCAAGGACCTGGCGGTTTCTTGTATCCTAGGGGCAGACTTTATCTCTAAAAGTGGTATGGTGCTTGACCTCCAGAATCGCCAGATGTTTTTCAAGTTCAATCGGCGAGTTTTGGTGCCTCTAGTATGTGATTCTGACTGCCCTCCTGCAGTCAGAGAGGTGGGTTGTGAGCCCGAACAACCCAAGGTGGATCCAGTTGGTCATCTTCCCCCTGAGCAGGCGGAGGCCATTAGGAGGCTGTGTTTGCGGTTTCCTGATGTGCTTACGCCGGAGCTTGGGGTCACTTCTCTTCTGGAGTATGAGATCCACCTCACCGATTCTCAGACCGTTCGAAGTCATCCGTACAAACTTGCTCCCCCAAAGATGGAGGTTATGAGGGCTATGATTGAAGATCTTCTGAGCAAGGGTGTGATTGAACCGTCTCGTTCTGCTTATGCCAGTCCAGCTTTTCTTGTGCCCAAGCCTAATGGTAAGTCTAGGCTTGTGATGGATTATCGGAGGCTCAACGCTAAGGTCGCTATTGACTCGGTACCTCTGCCTGATTTGCATTCTGCGTTTGATTGGTTCGGTAAGGCTAAGTTTTTCAGTGTTTTCTATTTGAACCAGGCCTACCATCAGATTCCATTGAAGAAGGAATCACGGCCCATGACTAGCTTCTGTGTTCCCTGGAATCTCTACCAGTTCACTAGGGTTCCTATGGGTATTGCTGTGGGTGCCCAGACTCTTACTCGTCTGCTTGATTCCATCTTCCATGATGTGAAGTTCAAGTTTGTCTTCAATTACCTGGACGACCTTCTTGTCTACAGTGAGACTTTCGGGGAACACATGCAACATCTGGAGGAAGTTCTTAGTCGCCTTAAATCAGCTGGCCTTACCGTCAATCCAGAGAAAGTCACTTTTGCTCGTCCTGAGATTTCTTTTCTGGGTCATCTGATATCTTCTCGAGGCGTCTGCATTGATCCTGCGAGGACCCAGGGCATTCGGGATTTTCCTCCTCCCAGAGATGCCAAGGGGATTGCCCGTTTTGTGGGGATGTTGAATTTTTACCGTAGGTTCATCCCTAACGTGGCCGAGCTTGCTGCCCCGTTGAACGAGCTGCGTAAGAAAGGTGTCCCTTTTGTGTGGGGCCAAGCTCAGCAGACTGCCTTTGATGCTCTCAAGGAGGCTATCATGCAACCTCCTGTCTTGCGTATGCCTGATTTTAGCAGAGAATTTGTTCTTCAGACTGATGCCTCCTCCTCCGCCATTGCTGCTGTTCTTTCTCAGGAGTTTGATGGGGTCAGGCAGCCCATCGCTTTTGCTTCGAGGACGTTGTCTCACCAGGAACAGAAAGCTTCTTCCATCTATGAGTTAAGAGTGTCTGGCTGTTGTCTTTGGTACGGACAAGTTTCTGCGTTTCTTGGAACACGCTGAGTTCTTGCTGGAGATGGACAATCAGGCACTGTCTTGGCTTCTTGCCCATCCCCGACAGCTTGGGAAAATTGGTCGCTGGGTGGTCAAAATTTCTGCTTTTAAGTTCCGAGTCCAACATCTTAGGGGTACCCTGAATGTCATCGCGGATGCTCTTTCCCGCATGTACCACGAACCCAGTGATCCACCGACTGAGGCTGTTGCTCAGTGTGGTGCTGTTCTTCTGGATTTTCCTCTGGCTTTTGACGACCTACTGTCCCATCAGCAGAAAGATCCTGAGCTGTCAGTCATCTTAGGTGAGCTTCAAGAGGGAGGTGCCCACCCTCCCTATTTTCTGTCCAAAGGGGTACTCTGTTGCCGTCCTCGACAGAGGGGTGAACCCCGTGTAGTGCTGCGTAGTCATCTAGTACCGATGGTCTTTCAATATTATCACTCTTCTCTTGTGGGCGGTCATCTTGGCATTCATAAGACCATCGCTAAGATTCGTAGGTACTTCATCTGGAAGGGCATGGACCGGGATGTTGCTGGCAGAGTGCGGGCTTGTCACCTGTGCTCTCTCAGCAAGCCTAGTCAGAATGTAAGGTTAGGGTTGTTATCTTCTGAAGTGGCCGAGCGTCCTTTTGAGAAGGTGTTCATCGACTACGTGGGTCCTTTGCCCCGTAGCAAGTCCGGTAGCTCCTACCTACTGGATGCTTTCTCGAAGTTCGTTTGGCTTTTCCCACTTCGGAGTGCTACGGCTAAGCTCACCATCCGTGCTCTCCAGTCCCAACTCTTCCAGCACTTTGGTGTGCCTTCCACTCTTGTGTCCGACAACGGTAGCCAGTTTACCTCACACGAGTTTCGTAGGTTCTGTTTTGGCAATGGTATCAGGCATGTGACTACCTCTCCTTATTACCCACAGCCTTCTCATGCAGAGCGGTTCAACCGCAATCTTCGGTCTGCCCTTATTACCTTCCATGCTGAGAAGCAGAACACCTGGGATGAGAGTCTCTCTTGGCTCCAGCTTGCTTTCAATTCTTCCAAGCATGAGAGTCACAATGCCACTCCCTTCGAAATTCTACATGGCTACCCTCCTAACAACCCTTTGTCCAACTTGTGGAGGTTAGAGGATCTTCTACCTACGCCAGGTGCCACTGACGTAGTGTCCACGTGGCGGGCTGCTCGGCGCAACCTGCTACGTGCTAGAGAGAGAGTAAGGAGGAGGTATGATAAGGGTCGTACTCCTAACCCTTTTCAGGTTGGAGATCTGGTTCTTTGTCAGGCTCACCCGGTCAGTTCGGCCGCGGAACAAAGAGCTGCAAAGTTGTGCTCTCGGTGGTCTGGTCCCCACCGCATCGATAGGTTTTTGTCACCGGTGACTGCTCTGCTGGTTGATCCCCAGTCAGGCAGGGTGTTCAGGAAAGCCCATGTGTCCCAGCTTAAGGCTTTCCGGGGAACGGTTGATCCAGGAGTTGGTGTTCCTGGGGGTTTCTTGGGGCAAAGAGATTGATCACCTCTGCGCCCTAGGTGGCTGTTCTGAGAGAGTCTCTCTCTCTCTTTTTTCTTGTCGGGCCCGACAGTCAGGGTAGTTTGCTCCCTGTTCGAGGGGTTTTCACTCTTAGTTTCTCTTGGACGTCCTTGGAACACCACTCTTCGGAGGTCTTCTTCGTCTTCTGTTTGGTTCCCTGAGGTACCGAGTTTTCTCCCCTGCCTGGGTGTGTTGAGTTTTGCAGAGGGAGGTTGTACCGGGTCTTTTGACCGTTACATTTCGTTTTTTTTGTCGTGGTTTGCCGGGCTGCCTGAGATCGCTCATGCCCTGCGTTTCGCGTACTTTGGTGGCCGTTGGCCCAGTTCCGTTCGTTCCGTGTTCCAGCAGGTTGTCAGGTTGTTCGTCTGTTTGTCTTGTGCTGCCTGCAGAAATAGACATGCGAGGCTAAAGGCACCTAAAACGTAAGTGTTCATTTTGTAAGTTTTAATATCTAATCACCCTTTTGGTGAGAATATTTTGTTTCAATAATATTAATCGTTCTTGCTTGTATTTCAGGGTTTTGTTAAATTTTGTGTTCTTTGTCTAGATTTTTCTCAGACTAGGTTAAAGCCATGTGCTCAATGTTACAGTTTTACCAGTAATTGCTTTATTATATCTTGTTTTATTTTCAATTGTAATTCTGTATAATGTTTATTGAGCCTTTTTTCAGTTGGAGTTACCGATATATCATATTTTTGTTACTTGACAATAACCTAGCCTATCTTTAGTTTGATTTTCATGTTATAACATATTGCCCCTGTATCCATAGCCTAGTTGTAAGTTTGTCATTTTTTTTCCATACGTCTTTTATATTTTGTTAAATTGTAATTTGGTTTAAATTATTCATAGCCTAAAGTTAATCTTTCACTGTCTTGTGTGCTCCACTCAGGTTCTTGTTGGTATCTTCCTGTTCAGTTTTGTTGAATCATGCACCCTTATATTTAGGTGTTATGTGTAGTATTTGTGTTGTTGGGGCTGGACTATTTTTTAATGGCTGTGTTTGACCTTGCAGTCCAGGGTCCTTGAGTGGGACGTTCAGCCCTCGGCCTGCCGTCCGGGGATTGTCTACCATCTGCACTGCTAGCCTGGCCTGAGGACCATGTTGGAGCCTGGAGTCGCCCGCTACCCGCTCTACATCTTTGGTGGTAGAAGTCTTCTGTCCTCAGGTCAGTGCGTTCTACGTCATTTTTCCCGGCGGCTGAGCTGGGGGTTTTGATGTGGATAAAAATTTATAAAAAGAAAAACAAAAAAGAAAAGGGCAGTGAAATATAAGAAAAAAAAGAAGAGAAAAAAATTTGTGGAACTTTATGTGGCCTAGGCCTAAAACTAGAAAAGTGATGCAACACAGCCATGGGGACATTGCTAGGGATATATATTTCAAATTTGAGAAAAAAAAGAGGAAAAAAAGCTTATGTTGAGATTTATTGTTAGTTATTTAGTTAGTTTTATTTGTTGTTATATTTTTTAGATTTTATATTTGTTAGGTCCCTATGGTTAAGTTATGTTATTATTTATTGTTATGTTTAGGCCTAGTGATCGTTATTTATTTTTTGTTAAGTGTATTAGGGGGGGTTTGGAAGTGAATTTTTACTCGAACGGGACCGTTTTATATTTTTTTTAAATTGTTTAATTTTTTAAACTCACCAAAAGGGGATTATGGGACTTTTACTTAACTTCTAATTCGGAGCTGCCCAGGGATTCCGGCTTACTCCCTGGCCCGGTGGAATCAAGGGGATGTGGGCTAAATTGCCGGGGTTTATTTGGGGGGTTATCTAAATTGTTTCTAAATGTTCATTTTTAAATTGTTAATAAATTGTCTTACGTTTTGGGTGGCTAGGCTGCAGATAGGCCATACACCATGTAGTTGTTAATTTTGGTTTTTGTAGAGTTTGTGGTTTTTGTAGCTTTGGTGAATCTTGTTAATTTGAGTGTTTATTGTTATTTATTTAATTGCGTCTATTTATTGTGGCCTTCTGCCAAGTTTTAATATTTTCTGGTTTTCATGATAATAAATTAGTTTTGCTCAGCTGCCGAGTGTTATTTTGACCCTCCAACTGCCACTCGTGATCCCATCGCTCGACTTGTTTTGAGCCATCCCCCGGTTTGCACGCTTACCAGCTTTGGTGGGGGGATGGGGCTCAATAGTTACTATTTTAGAGTGTAATACTGAATAGTTAACAAGTAAAGTATGTTTTTAAATATGAATAATATTACAAAGTATAAAAACTAAAACAATCAACTATTACTATCTAAGGTATTATTTATCTGAACAAATAATGTTAAATATTTTATCGGTCTATTATAGTTATACTTGAAACTCGATGCGTAGTACACAGTTACAAATGGTCACATAAATATGTATGGAATTTCCCACCATCTCGACAATTAGATTCTTACAAATGAGACGCCGACACAACGTTGTGCGTATTTTAAGGCGAATATGAATGGTTTTATGAGTGTAGGATGAGTGTGGATGAGTGTAGTCTGGTTACTAACTGAGTTCAACTGTTCCTCAGAAAGGGCAATTTATTAATAGCCCAACAGCCAGGGCAACTAAGGGACCTACAGCTTTACGTGGAATCCGAACCACGTAGTACTGGTCTGATTTTCAGCTAATTGACAAGCCTGATACTCAGTTATCTCCCCCACACAACATCCGCACAATGATTACCACCCAACATGGACACCCCAGACTTCTCTAGTAGTGTCCACGCCGATAGCAACCACCAAGCGGACGCCATGTCGGTATTAAGAGGACCGAGCATACGACCTATCGCCTACAATCTCCCAAACACTTTGTCCCCATGTAGCTGGGTTACAGCACTGCGCCACCAGTGCCGACATTATTATGTCATTATCGCCTTTTTGGATTTAAGAACAGTTTTTATGTATTACATACTATTTACTCACAAAATAAGATACAATTGGAAGATCTAAACATCATTCTCACTACGAAATATAATCTCAACTTATTAGAACTTTGAGTAAACATTACTTGTATAATACAGAGTGTAAGAGGTAGGTTTTCGGAATTGATATAAAAATGGCTGGCTTAAAGTGATATCATATATTTTAATCGTGTTTTACACTAAACACGTTTTATTCTTGTAAGAATAAAATACCTAAAATGTTTACAGACGTATATAATTTACATTGACCGTGATAGTGTCTACGAATTATATCAAGTATCGTGCTATTGTACGAAGTATATTTAAAGCATGAAATTTTCGTTTGAAAATTCCATTAAAAATAGTATTATGATATTTGTCTGTTTATTCTAATGACACCGATCGTCAATATATGGGAATATTGATTTAAGTGTAATGAATAAAGATAAGCTAATGTAATCATTGTTACAAACTAAGGCCGACTTTAGGAAGAAGTGTTTATAAATAGCCCAATGAAAATTAACAGTCGGTGGTTATCACCTGAACCCTCTCAAAATGTGTTACGACTCTGATTGGGATCAAACTAAGAATCTTTAGCTTTTTTTATAATACTATTTATATTCTTAGTACGATTCTATGTATCATAACTATTATTTTCATTAAAATTCAATTTACCTTTTGTAAGAACTTAACACCACGTTCCTGTTATATTTCAGAGCTTAGCCCAACATGATTTATAACGGAAGTAAAGATTTATAGACACTAATGGATATTGCCGATCCTTTACGGGATGAACAATTAACTAACCACCTCCCACCCCCTCACAATAACACACCCCCTCCCATTTACCATACGCTCCAATAAAATGATCACTATAAAATGGACCTGTTTATACATATTTTTCCATAAATATGCATAAGCAGGTAACATATTCTTGATACATATAAAATTCTAATGAGTGTGTTGTATATTTCCTCCCTCGATTTGAATCATGTTCGCTGTTTCTCCGGGTGCTGTTCTTCTATTTATGAAAGATCTTCCTTTTCATGTGTTCGATGAGGGAGTAGGGTACGTTTGTTTGTGGATGAAACTTTTTTCAATTATGTCTTATAGTTGATCACAACTTGAAGTAAAAGCTCACGAAAAATCATAGGCCTACATCTTACTTGATGAGTATTTTTCTAAAATTATTTAGCTACCTGATTTCCTTAATACCCTAGGGGGGGGGGACGTAAGGCTGCAACGAAGAACCTCCACCGGACTGTGTTCTGCGCCAAACACTTTATCTCTCCCCAGGTCTTCCTGAATTCCTCTTTCCACTGTCCTTCGCCACGACTGTCTAGGTCATCCTCTCTTCCTTGTCTACTTATGGTGTTTACAGGTTTCCTCAGAGTGTGTCATATCCAAACATACTATTTTTAGTAGTGCATAGTAAAAAATATTAAATTAATATAATTGAGAATCAAACTAATAGAATCTTATCATACAGACAAACTTGTTCTTGTTATGTTTTCTTTGGTAAATAGAATCGTCTCCTGTCACTAAACTTGTAGAAATTTACATTGAAAGAAACTTTAAGTTCAGTGATGGCATGAAACACCTAAGTTCAGGAGTTACCGTCTTGAAAAGTCTTTCTTCAACTCTAGAATAGATATGAAGAGGTTATTGGTGGACTTATGGTATTATTGATCCCTATCTGAATAATGATGTTGAAATCTGGAAGTACAAAAATATAAGAACAAACCTGGATTCAAGTTTCAAAAAATGCCGTCCTAGCATTGGTCCATCTCCGTCTTGTAGGCCATACTTCAAATATCATAATATAAAACGTGTATGTACATAGATCAGTTAGTTAGTTAGAAAAAAACATGCACAATACACATATTCTAGAGTCCTTAGGCTGGCCATATTCACAATCTTAGCACTAACAACATCATAACATTTCCAACACACGAAACTAGTATGAATCAATAATAAGTAATGGCTCCAAGTCAGTCCTGACTGAAAATAAAATGATACTAAATATCAGTGCTGAAAAAGTGCTTCTGTGATTAGCTTAGTGATGTGCATGTTATATCCAAATCAATTCCTGTAAGTTTCTTAATGTGGCCAGATGATTGTTTCTTTATGAAAACACAAACTGTAAGTTAAGTTATTACTATCGACTGAACAAACAATGTTTATTTTCTAACAACTTCTTTGAAAAATAACGAATAATTAGTTAACATCCGACTAAGCCACAACAAAGCAAGGCCTGGTTTAGCTAGTTCAGTACGAAAGTAATTACTACGTTTAATTAGGACTAAATAAAATTAGTTGTAACTAAATAAATTAGTTAAAACAAGATTAGATTACTGCCGGCTATTTCAGTGATTTGTATAATGGCTCGATAGTGTACATCTACTGTGATGCACTGAGTTAACGAGACGTCCAACTTTGATGCAAAGCGTATCAATACTACTGTACCTTGCATAAATTTTGTACACTCGTAAAATATTTTCCGTTGCTTATTTATTTCATCAACGGTAACTCATTATTCATACAACTTTACAAAATATATGATGATATGACTATCTGAAATACATAATACGGACTACAAATGAAGATCTAAAGGAACTTTGTTTTACAATATTTATATACTAATTATTATATCAATATTGAACCCATTACAAATTGCATGAGTTTAAAACTTGCTGCTCAAGTGCTTGCATGACTAATAATGTCTATTAACAGGACTCATAGTTAGTTATAAAGAAGTACATAATTAAAAATAAATTAAACAACACAAATAATGATAAACACTAATAAATGTTTACATATGTGTATTAACTATAATGAAAAATACTAGAGCAGAAAAAAAACACTGGGTGTGCGTCGGACCACACGGTGGAAGTTATACTTCTTTGGCCATTCTCATACACCCACTCACGCACACAAACAGACAGGATATATAAATGAAATATAAGACATTTTTCAATATTATTCAATATATTTATCTTCAATATATTATACGTGACTTCATTATTATATTATACACCTATATTATCATTATCAGTAATTTCTTCGATTAAATTTCTTCGATTAACAATCGATTAATCGATAGTTCTTAAAAATTTGTTCTTACTTTTCAGCGTGACGCGGTTTCTCGACCAACATCCCATCCCAAAGTGTCCAACGGGCGCAAAGAAGTATAACTTCAATAAGTTCATGACGATAATAACTGCATAAGACTACGATTTAAGTCTTTAAGGCCATTTGGGGGAGGGGGTAGAGCACTACAAAACCATTCTTAAAACTCTTTCTGGGAAAGAATATGTAATTTTCAAAATGTTCACAACAAATTTTATACGTAAAGGACAAATAGATAAAGACACAGACATACAAGCATTAGTTTTGTACTGTTTGGATTATAATTCCTCTGATAATAAAGCTACTCTATCCAACATTGCGATTAATTGCGGTTAACTTTTCGATTAATTTAAATCTCTCTCAATTTTACTCTTATGCATGAAAAACGTACTTTGAGGGTTTCCCGTACCCTTAACGCTAAACATATAGAACAATGAAAAATCCTTATTGAACAACCAGAAAAAGGGGCAATTTTTTGTAGACCTCAATCGTTAAAATTTATTCAAAGTCGTGGGTGTAGTTACGTTAGAAAAAACAACTTAATGTAATAATGTATACAGATTTATTTACTGATTTTATGTAGGTTAGTAAGTGTTTTATGTTTGATAACTCGTAATATATACCTCTACGTTATTATATCCCTTGGCCTTTACAATAAATAATCCACACTCTTTGAACTTTTTTAAATGTTCCTCTGGATTTTATGTAATAACTTGAAATATAATGATTTTTCTGAGTTTATTTTATTTAGGTGCATGGTTCTTTTCCGGTTACTCACTACCACTACTTGTTCAGTTACGTCACTAGAACTACTTTTTTACCGCAATTACGGTTAGGTTAGGTGGCTACTAAAGTAGGTTGCGAACTGGTAAATCCAATGATTGACTTACCATCGAATACGCTCTCCGTGTGTAAGTTCTTGGAAAGTGATAAGGCCAGCGATATCGGATTCTTAGCGGATAAATAATACCACAGTGGAGGTAAAAGATGATTGGGGAACAGTTTTTAGACCAATACAATATTTATTAAGTGAAAGTGAATTAACAGATCCAGGTCCATTAATTTCAAGGCAAAATATAATAATCAATCATTATGGAGGAGCAATATTTCCACAGTAATGGTAATGAAAGGTGGAATATTTTGGTTGATATAATTTTAGGAAATATAATAAATTATTGGTATGAATTCAAGTTATATGCTCCATAATGTACCACTTCGAAAAGAACCATATTGTTATATGTTTATGCATTTCATATGTTAAACAGGAATACTGGTAAAGTATTGTGGTTTGAATGATAAAAGTCAGATTCGTGAGCAGAATGAAAATTATTTGATATAAATGCATGTTACATTTATTCCAGACATCAATAACCATGTTCGGTTTCTGCCTCAGAAGCCAGACAGTTTATTTTGTGGAGCCTAATATGTTATAAATTTTATACAAGGGTTCCTATTTTTCATATTACATATGCAACCTTTAAACTATACTAACTTTTACAAGATAAAATAGCGTTTCTTATTTATTATCATAAGAGCTAAACCCATCCATTTTCTGCTGTGGCTTAATCTTGTATTAACTATTAATCGTTATTTTTAACTTAAGAAGAATAAATTGTGATTGTTTGCTTGGTTTTATCTAAGATAAAGTAAATTACAGCTGTTTTCATTAATAAACAATCATTTGGTTACAGAATAAACTTGCAGGATATTACTTGGATATAATATATACATAGACCAGCTGGTTATAGTAGCACCTTTTCGGTACTGACGTATATTTATAATTTTTAAATGTAAGTACAACACTCCGTTCCTGTTAAAAATATAATGAACAAAATATGTAAAAACACTCTTGTTTCATATAAATTTTCTTTTATGTAAATATTTAAACAAATCCATTTACTATTTTTAGAGTTTTATGTACACAAACATACGGAGGTCTGATTTATATGTACACAAATAGATAATATTCTTCACTAACTACAAAAACGTAGTAAATACTAATTTTTGAATAGTTTTTGTTTAGATAAACATATCTATGTAAGAAAGATGTTTATTTAACAAGAAAAACATTACAAATATTTTATTATAATTAACCACTATAACTATAATATAAATTATATAACTATAACTGTAAATTAGTGGGTAAATTATTATAATCTACGACACTGTTATTAACTGTATTATTTATTTCACACAGATAATGTTAACAGATTATTAACACAGATACAGGGTGATCAACTCAAGATGGCTATAATTGTGATCTCAAAAAGTACTAATTTTACACCCAACTTTTAATAGGAAACTTTACCTTGTTTTTATGCTCATTACATATATCTAGTTCAAATTTTAAATTCGGTCGCCATTTTCCAATATGGTGGTCAATTTTTAACATTCTTATGAGAACTCAAAATTTTTATGGTGAATTCAGGTTTTATTGGTAAATCTAAGACTTCTTTATTCTTCATATTAATTTGGTATTCTTAACTGTTTAGCCGATAGGAGCTTTAAAATTTAATTCTTATTTCAACCATTTTATTAAAGAGGCATGTTTTACGATTTAAAAATAATAAAGCTTAACTCAGATAGAATTATTTTTATAAAACTACTTGTTACATACTATTGCAGTTTCACAAATACTTTAGTTTAAAAATGAAATATTTAAAACCCATGTTAATTCAACAAGGTGCAAGTACAGTAAAAAGTTTTAGAGAATACAGTTTAAAACAATATCATATGATTGTTTTGCTAGGCAATAACCAGCTGTATCATTGTTGCAAAATGTTCACTTTATTTTTATATCATCTAACCTTTTACAAAAATTGCATATATACAAAACTAATTCATTTATTATTAAAAACTACAACAGACGATATTTAAAGGTAGTGATTCTAATATTAATAGTTTTTTTTTTTATTATCATAATACGTTTTGGTACATATACAGTACAAGTAAACGTCACACAACACAAATTTATTACAATATAAGCACAAAATGCACAAATATATTACAATACAAGTACAAATGTATTGTACTTGTATTATAATTATATTACAAATTTGTACTTGTATTGTAATATATTTGTGCATTTTGTGCTTATATTATAATAAATTTGTGTTGTGTGACGTTTACTTGTACTGTATTCTGGTATTCTAATTGTACATTGTGATTCTAACCTGTGTTGTTTAATATATCAATTTGTATTTACCGTAGGAAGAAAAGTGTGTTATATTTGTGTTTAGGACGGAAATCATGTTGTATACATCGTTTTTGTGGTGACTTCTTTTTACTTTTTAAAATTGTACATCTACTAACAAATTTCTATAGATTCGTATTCGCTGTGTTAAAAGAATATTTAATAACAATTGTCAAATTCGGGTAGGACCCCTTCACTATATATATACCAAAATGGATATACTCAATATAAAATTGAAGCTATTATAGAAAAAAGTTTACTCTCTAACCTTTCTTGGCATAATTACATGATAACATCCATGTCATCTACATGCTACATTATATTGAATTCTCAGTTATATAAGACGAAAGAAGGAAATACACGTGTCTGGAGTTGTAGCTGAGCAAAGTACCGCCAACTTCTGTAATCACATCTCAGGCGTAAGTGACTTAACTTTTTAACAAATTATCGCTCACGGAACTCTAATCTCTTCTAAACTTTGTTCTTGTAATTTTATTTCGATCTCTATCTTTACCATATGAGAATAAAACTTAAAGTATCGTAAATTTAATAATCATAGCAGAGAGTATTACAACATTTCTTAAAAATCTTAATTCCTTTGTTATATATATTTCTTATTTATTACTTTGAAATAGGTTAATTCACTTTTTTTATTCTAGGAAAACATCGAACAATACTTATTTTAATGGGAGTTATTAAAGTAGTATCTCTCAATGTTAAGATGATGAAAATGTTAGCTTTGGAAATATTTATTTAATACAAATATTTTATTTCATCTATTGTATTTGTGTAAGCAAAATTATTTATTTTAAATTTAGTTTGACGTAGGTGTTTTAGGTCAAAAATGTTTCAAAGTGGTGTTGAATATTTATTGTTGTTTTATTTTGAATGTAATTAATTAATATTATATAAAATCGCCGTACAATTGTAACTGACAAGTCCAGCTGTTCATGCACGCTCAAGTGTTGCATTCAGTAAAATGAAGGCACTATTGAAACAACTATATTTTCGTTTATAATAACTATTTTTCACAATAAGCAAGCATTTATTTTTTTTAATCATTATATTATTTTTCTTCCTTGAGGCTAATAACATGTGTTTATTTTAATTTTTAGTAGTTATAAAGTAACGAGTCTCAAAAAGTTGTATATAATAAAAATAATTCACAAACGACAAAAATGCACACCTTATAATTAATTGGTAATAAATATATTAAAGCAATTGATAATATTCATATATTTTTATTAGGCTTAACCAAATAGATATCAGAAAAAGGGGTCATTTATGGCTAAAGCGAATGTATCAGTGGAAGTTAGAAAAAGAATAATACTAATTTACATGTTCATAAATCTATTGCATAAACGTCAAAAATAGTAACTGTTGAGCAATAGTAACCGTCTAGGAAAAGTAACTGTTTAAGAATAGTGACCATTGAAGAAGGCTACTATTAGGTGATATTGAAGTGGCAGTTAGAAAAAATATTAAAACAAATCTACATGTTCATGAATATACTGCGTTACCGTCGAGGAACAGTAACCGTTGAGGAATGAATAGTAACTGTTAATGAATAGTTACCGTCTAGCTATAGTAACCATTGAGGAATAGTGACCGTCGAGAATTAGTAACCGTCGATGAATAGTAACCATTGAGGAATAGTGACCATCGAGGATTATTAACCGGTGAGGAATGGTAACCGTTGAGGAATACTGACCGTTGAGGATTATTAATCGTCGAGGAATAGTAACCATTAAGGAATAGTGAACGTCTAGGAATGGTAACCGTTGAGGAATAGTAACCGTTGAGGAATGGTAACCGTTGAGGAATGGTGACCGTTAAGGATTAGTAATCGTCGAGGAATAGTAACCGTTTAGGAATAGTGAACGTCTAGGAATAGTAACCGTTGAGGAATGGTAACCGTTGAGGAATGGTGACCGTTAAGGATTAGTAATCGTCGAGGAATAGTAACCGTTTAGGAATAGTGAACGTCTAGGAATAGTAACCGTTGAGGAATAGTAACCATTGAGAAATAGTGACAGTCAAGGAATAGTAATCGTTGAGGTATAGTAACAGTTGAGGAATGGTAACCATTGAGGAATAGTAGCCGTCATGGAATAGAGGAATAGTGACCATGCAGGATTAAAAAGAAAGAAAGTTTATTACCATAAATCACAACACATATTAATGTACTATACATAAAAACCAGTTTCAATAAACAAATACACAAATAACCAAATACAGTATTAACCTTATAAGAAATAAAAACACAATTTAAGATATTTTAAAACACTATTTTAGCTTAATTTGAAAGTGACATTAAAAAAATTAATGCATTTAATTTATATGTGTGATATATGGCTAGGTATCTCTGAGCATGAAGCTTTTGAGGTTACCTTCTCAAAATATAACAAATTCAAGTACATCAGTTGTAGAAAATAAAAATAAAAACTTGTTAACAGCAAAACTTTGTATTAAAATCTAGATGTATTTTTAATTATTATTTTACATACTCATTAGTGCTTTCTTATCTCTAAGGACCAACCTTAGGCCCAATTTAAAAAAAAAATCAAAAGAAATAATATAAACACAAATAAAATAAAAATGTTACAAGAAGGAGAGTCAAGAAAAAACAGATTGATTGAAAACAAAAAAGTTTCAAGTTCATCATAATTGAAAGTAAATAATCATTCTTTTAAACGTTTAGAAAAATTTGGCATGTTATTAGTAGTACTAATTTGGTAAGGAAGTTAATTTAAAAATCAAAGAACTGTTTTGATAGAATCTCTTAAAAGCTTCACACGACGGTTTCAACAAAGCTACCCGATTCAAATGTCTTAGTCTCATTAAATAAACTGCAGCATTTGCTATTTTTTGACCTCCCCAGAAAAAAAAAAAAAAAAAAAGAAAAAAAAACACTACATACATATAAATGCCTAATGGGAAGTACACCTAAATATTAAAAAAAGGAAAAAACTCTTCCCTTCTTTGCACGTGAAATATTTGTCGTATAATGCATTTTTGTGACACAAGAATAGGTTTTAAAAAGGATTTATACGATCCCCCCTCCCCCCCAACAGCTTAACCCATATATTAACTTACTATTTACCAAAGCAAAATATACTTCTGTCGGACAATATACTTCTTAAAACTTCTGTCGGACAAATGAATTTCAAAAGATAAAATTTTCTTAAGGACATATAAACATATTTTTTTACTGACTGAATGTGCTGTCTCCAAGAACAATTATTGTCTAATATTAAACCAAAATATTTGATTTTTTCTACTTGTTCTATTAACATACAATTCTCGCAAGACACCTCAAATGAATCATTCAAACAACTTTTACATTTGAAATATACATTACCATTTATACCATCTTTCGTTCTTAATGAAAAATAAACCAACTTAGTTTTAGTACTTAAAACAAATTTGTTAACAGTAAACCAAATTTTCAAATAATTTAAATCTGATTGGACATTTCTAGTGAAATAAGGTCACTAGTAGGGTAACTTAGTGCAGTATCATCAGCAAAACAATTAATGCTGCCTTTGAAATTTCCTAAACACAATTTATTAATATATATAATAAAAAATTGGTCCAGGGACCGAACCTTGTGATACTCCACAAGTTATTGGTTAAAGAGTGCTTGTACAATTTTTTATCCTAACACATTGATTTCTTCCAATTAAATAACTCTCAAACCACTTATAAGCAACACCCCTCACTCCCACCTCATGTTAGCATGATAGTAAAATATTATGGTCAACAGAGTCGAACGCTTTTGTGATATCAATAAATAGACCTGCAACATATAGCTTTGAGTTTAAACCGTCGTGAAATGATAGTACCAGTAAGAAATGATAGAAAAGCATCTTCTGTAGATTTATTTTTGACAAAACCATACTGATTTTCACTTAAAACATCAATTAAATTTAAGAAAGCTAATAGCCCATATTTTACTAATTTCTCCAAGATTTTGGAAAAATTTTACAACAAAGAAATGAGCCTGTAGTTATTTAACCGTAGAAATGGGCCTGTAGGATTAGTAACCATCGAGGTATGGTAACCGTTGGGTAATAGAGGCCGTTATGGAATAGTAAACGTTGTGGAATAGTGACCGTCGAGGAATAGTATCCGTTGAGGAGTAGTAACTGTTGAGGGAAAGTAATAGTTAAGCAATAGTAATCGTGAATGATTGTAAGTATTGATGTAAAACAACTGAGTACCATTGAGGGATATAACTGGTGAGGGATAGTAACAGCTCAGGAATAGTTCCTTCATAACAGTTTTGTATTTTTACAATCATTCGTGGAAAACGCTTAGTCAAACGCATTAATTGATTGAAATGCATCATTTAGCCGTGTTGTTAGAGCAACCGTTCAGGAATATGTATATGTATTCGCACGACTCTCATTGCCGATACCATACGTAGGAAAATATGGAATCTGAAAGAGTGTGAAAAATGTATAAGCGGATATAATCTTTGTAACATACTAAAACAATTAACTATAGAAATAAGAAGACTGTTCAACCTTTTGGGTCTTGTGAAGATGGGGTCTGTTTAGTAAATGTTTTTTACGTTTGGTTTTTCACAAATATGAGCAGCGGTCTCCCTATCTCCTTCCCTCTTCATTCATATCTGTGTCTCTCTCTCCGTTACTCGCTGAAGTGACTAATTTACGCCAAATAGACGTCTGAGAGCTTATTTGAAACCAATTACTGTTACATAGTACATATCAGTTATTGGTGAGATTTATTTTTGTGTGAACAGGTATTTACAAAATCGCATATTTAAAAATGAATATACAATGTATTATTTAATAACATAACTTTAATCATCTACTAAAGTCCGCTAGAAAATCCATAATTCTTTAGAATTTATTGCTGGTGTCACTATAGTATACTGTGGCAATATTCTCGTCAGTAAAAATATATTTGGCACATTATTAAAATATTTAGTTCATTTCAACGTGGTTGTTAGTTTGTGGACACTTACCTGCAGTTTAAACAAACAAGAACATTTTCCAAAGTCTTCAGCGTAAAAAATAATGGAGTTGAACAAAGTTTGACTTTACTTTTGAGATAATTGCCTCTTAAACGAAATCGCAGTTCACGATATCGTCTAGTTATCTCGTTAAAATTTAGTCGTCTCGTAGTTTATTACATACTACTTAAAAGATTTAAGATGTTTAATAACTAAAAACACTAAATATTCAACTTAAAACTTACATCAAGGTCGATTTCTATATAATATAACATTTTTATATGTTTAATTCTATTGTAACCTCAAAAATTAAGAAGTAATAAACTATTTTGAGAATTAAATAGAGATGCTTTCTTTCAATATAGTCAAATAATTTACGAAAACTATTTATTAATTACTGTTTAGTATGTTCTAGAGTTTTATTACAGCAAATACTAAATTTGTTGATCACATTTCTATATGAGTTCGTCTAAAAAATGTTTTTATGCATTTCAAAATTACTAAATTCAAGTTTGTGTTATTTCAGTATCTTCCATAAATGTTGCTAATCCAATGCAGACTTCGTAAAAAAAAGCTAAGTTTTCTAAAAAAGTGTAATCAACTAAAATAAAAGACCCATAATAAATTAAAATATCCCAAAGTGAAATATAATTTGTGCTTTTTTCTGATTTGGATTGTTCATTATCATTCATTTATAAGACACCGATCGTAGATATATGGGTTAATACAACGGTGAAATGAGTGATGAGTGTAGATAAACGAATGTAGTCGTTGTTACTAACTAAAATAACTATTCCTCAGACATAGCTATTTATCAATAGAAAAAAAAACTAATGGTTATTCAACTTTTACGTAGAATCCGAACCACGTAGTATTGGTCTGTTTTCAGGTAACTGACAAGTCTGACACTCGTTTCTCTGTCCTATAGAATAGCTGAATCTTGAATTCTGCTTAAGATGGGCAACTCAGACTTCCCACTTAGACTGGATTACAGTCATATTTATAATAACTGTACACAAAAAAATGGCCTTTTTTGTCAAATAATAAAAATGTTGATTGACTTGTACCTTAATTGTAATGACATTCATTATTTTTACAGATATTAATGATAGACCAAATAATCTATTACTAATCGTTGGCCATGACGAATAATAGAAAGATAGAAGATAAATAATTATTGTTCCATATAAAAATTGTTATTTAAATAAAGTAATTACTTATTCTTATAAAATATTTACTGGTGAATATATCCATATAAAATAGTACTGTAAAGTTCACACAATATTCAGCGAATATTGTGTGAATTTACATATATGCCTGAACATGGGGACACTCAAAAGTGGTTATGCTAAAGAGCAATATCGGTGACGTATTGTATCCAAAAATATTACAATTATGACTGGAATATTAAAATGCTAATGATTAACTGTTTCATAACTTGTTTTTAGTGAAAATAAGTTGGCTGAAAATGTAAGGTAATTATCATTAAATAATTGTGGGGTCTAATGATATGCTGTTAGATATTCATTAATTTTAATGTAATACTAGGGATATATAATACATTTACAATTTTACTGAAATCGGGAGAAATTTTTATGTTTATTATGAATGTATTCTTTTTTCATATCAAAATACATATAAGAACATAGTTTGGAAATGAATTTAACGTACTGTACGCAGATTCTAAGGTGAGATACGCCGACACAACTGTTGTGCCTATTTAAAGGCACATTTGAATGATTATATTTGTGTAGATGACCTGTGTAGTTCGTAACTAACTGAGTTCAATTTATGCTCAGAAAGGGCCATTTATAATAGTCCTATACCTAGGTCAACAAAGGGACCCACATATTTTCGTGGAATCAGAACCAAGTAGTATTGGTTTGATTTAGAGCTAGCTGACAAGCCTGACATTCGGTTCTCTTCCCTACACAACAGGACCTCTCTAGTACCCCGGACTCTTCCGGTTCTCTTCCGGACCTTAACTAGTACCCCAAGCCTCTCTATTAGTGTTCATGTTGATGGCAACCATTGAGTGGATGCTGTGTCAGTATTAATTAAGAGAACATGTGATATTTGCAGTTTTTTGCCTAAAATTGATAAAGTATTTGACCCAGATTCAATATTGGTGCACGGATAACTTATTTAGGAAACGTAGGAATAGATATAATAATCAATAAGTAAAATGTAGCATTGTGAATTTTCGTATGATTTCCATTCTAACCGGATTCTCAAAATTTACTTACACAATCTTGTAGTATCTTTCTAATAGATTTTTCATACGTATAAAAACCATAGGTGAGGAAATAGTATATATTTATATATATATATATATATATATATATATATATATATATATATATATATATATATATATAAATATATATTTGGCATTTAGCAGAAATGTGGTTTATTGCGTTCTTTAGTTTTTTCTGCGATTGGAAGAAACTTAAAACTCTATACATTTCCCACAATCGAGTCCTAATGTATAGGGGTTGAAAGTATTGGCCCAGCCAGATTCAATCTAAATAATGACCCCCAGACGGATTCAATTCCAGTAATGTTTAGCGTCCTACGTTTCCTAACACATCAAGTGTTGGTTAAGGGAAAGCTTTGTTTTATGCCAATTTGGAGGTGTTGACCAAAATGTAATTTGTATGTAACATTTGGGAGATTACATAAATATGACACTTCTATATCGTCTAGAAACCATATTTCTATAAATAGTCAACGTGATCATAAGAAATGTTAGATATCATATTTACAGGCTGGCGTTGAAATTACGCTTGTTCATTAGATTTTTTCTAGAACATTTTGTATAAATTCTCATTTATAAGTTTTAACATTTTATAGGTTATTTTGTATTTTTATTTTGAAATTTAGTATGCTGCACAATCTAAACATAGTTGACATAGCATATTTCTATTTATAAATTAAAATATATACTGTACATAATAATTTTATACTTAGTTATTATACATTTTGCCTATAACCTATTCTATAATAAGCTGACACTGTTAAAAAACAAAGTATATTAATGTTTTCCCTCGAAAAAATGGTGGCCTTCAGCCTACTGTGATGTTAGGCCCAGTTAACACTGAACGGACGTCGGGCGGAGAAGTGGCACGGACAAGACAGAGGCGAGGCGGAGACGTGGCGTGTGCAATGCACACTGAAGTGACGCGATCCAGTCGTGAGGAAACTTTTCACTGAACTGGTTGTTTATGTGTGCTGTACTTATTTATTTGAAAACATGTTTGGTTTAAAAATAAATAATAACATCTGGTCCTGTGCACTTAAGTTGCAGTAATCTGAACGACTAGAATCATACAAACATGGATATTGTTCAACTTCCTCACAAAACCTTATATTAAATTCTATGTCGTCTCTCATGGTTAATGGAAACAAAGTGAATGGAAAAGAAACAAAAAAGAAGTTAACACATTTAATAACAAACAAGCAAAAGGCAAAACTTTACTCAAAACACAAGTGGTGCGCCACAGACACGCCACTCTCGATACGCCACTAGCTTCGATGAAGAGAGCCATGGCGTGGCGGAACGGCGGATACTACCGCCACACTCCCTTTGTGTGCATTGGACTATTTGTTGTTTTAGGGATGTACCAAACTGCTGTTTGACAGAAACAGCTTAGCTGAAAGCAGTTGGCATCACTAAGCTGCTTAATTAAGCTGCTTATTAAAAGCAGTTTAGCTCAGCTACAGCACCTATATTGGCACGTTGTTTCTGTGTACCATTGTTGACTGAAAATTGCTTATCCAGCTTTAAACTTGCTTTTAGTTAAATTATAAGATTAAATAAATTAGTTACACATATACATTCATACATATCAAACAGTTGCAGCAAGTCTACAAAGACAAGGCTGTACAATTTCTTGGATATAGTTCAATAAAATTAATAGAACATTTAATTCAAAGCATATCGCACATAATAACAGTTCATCTCAAAAATACAACAGAGCTGTAAACAGAAACTAATTTAGAAAAGTTCTTACTGGTCACTGCTGTTTGTCAAACTGCTTTCTGCAGCTGTTGGGTGGGGATATATGCTGCCGATAAGCAGGCATTCTGACTCAACTGTTTAGTATCTGAGCTGCTTACTTTAATAAACCAGCTGCTTTTAAGCTGCTTCAGCTTATTTAGCATATCCCTAATCACAACAGTACAAGAGAGCTACAGACAGCAACTAATATACAAAAGCACTTACTGTTTACTGCTGTTGACCAACCTGCTTTCTGTAACTGTTGGGCGGAGACAGCTTCTTCCGACAAGCAGGCATTCTCGCTCAACTGTTTAGTAGGTGAGCTGCTTACTTCAATAAACCAGCTGCTTCAGCTTATTAAGCACATCCATAGTTAACGTTTGCCGCATCGCAAACAGCAGCTAATATAGAATAGCGCTTACTGTTCACTGCTGTTGACGAGTCTGTTTTCGGTAACTGTTGGGCGAGGATAACTGCTGCCGAAAAGCAGGTATTCTCACTCAACTATTTAGTAGCTGAGTTGCTTGATTTAATTAGCTGCTGCTTCTAAGCTGCTTAAGCTTATTTGGCACATCCCTAATTTGTTTACAGGGGGCAAAGGAATGTTCTTAGGAATGTACCTTGATAAGAGGTCTGCCTTGGGACACTCATGTCGATCATATCTGTTCAAATGTTACTTCAACCATTGGGTAGACCTCTTGCCTCAGAGTACTAAAGATGGCATATTTTGGCTAATTATACCAACAGTCTAATCTATGGACTAATGCTATGGGGAGGCTGTACAACATTTAAATTTGTGAGAATTTCAGGCTTTTAGAGAAATTCTCATAATTTGTGAGAAAGCTAGTAGAATAATTACAATAATTAAACCAAGAAAGTCGTGTCAAAAGGCTTACAGGTAGTGCAGACTGCTGACCTTGGATGTTCGTACATTCTTCAAGTGGCAGTGTTCTGCCGGTTTCGTTGTAATTGCAGAGGATGTCGGCCATGTTGGTTTTAATCCCATATTAACAATGTTATTTGCGTATCCATATATTTTCGTTCTTTATTGACCAAAATTTGTGTATGAGGTGTCATTTTTAACGTTATTAAATTGCGCATTGGATTATATTTTGCTATTTTTAATACATGCTTAGTTAAAAAAGAGGTGAATAAAAACCTTTAAACTATATATTTGTTTCTTGAAACTATTTAGGAATTCACAAAGCAATTCCGACGGGCAATTATTCTTGATCAAATGCAATTTGTTTGGAAAAATCGGTTCAAAAATAACTATTTACTTTGTATACACGTGATCGTATGTCCAGTTCGAAAATAACATTGTTCTTACAGGATTAAAACCAACATGACAACAGTCTCCAATAGCCTCTGCAGACCCTTAACACGAGGCAGAAGTGTTCACAGTTATGACACTAGAGGCAGCGATGTAAGCAATAGAACAAGAGCTTTTGAGCAACTTCGCTCTTAGACTGAAGTTAAAAGAAACAATTCCCTCCCTGCAAACATTAGATATTAGGAAATCCCAACTCAATTTTAAGCTCGATTAAAACATCTTTTGGTATAAAGCGTTCTACTCTCTTGATAAGTTCCTAACATACGTCAGGGGCAACTAAATTTTAATGTCATATATTAAGACTGATACTAGTGCTCAAGAGTGAATGTATGAATGAATGTTAAACCGATGTAAGTTTGATGGTTGAATAAATGAAAGTGCTAACTTATTGACAAATTAATGACGCATGCATGACAATATAAATATTGTCTACCACAATAAAGATGGTAATTATTATTAACTATTTAATAGAGGAATTACTGACATTAATAGTTTTTAAATATATATATTTTATTGGATATTGCCTTAAATATTTAGTATAATAATAAATTATTTTGAACTGACTGATAACCAAATGCACACATATAGCTAATGAAAGTGGAAACACTATTTTATTTTAAAATTTATTTTTCAGCTTTCTTACTTTAAATTAAGGATAACAGTCAAACTAACTAGTTTCTCAACAAATTAATTAAATAAATAAATCTAAATAAAGGTTGGAATATGGGTAACGAGTAATTCTTACATAAGTTATTGAGACAGAGTTTGTATCTTTGGAAGCCAGTTTTATAACCTATTGTTATATTATTATTTTACCTGAAATAAGGACATTTATTTAAAAAAATTACAATATGATACACTTAAAGAAGTGTTTTGATATTTTATATTTATTTTATTTATTTATATATTTTTTTTTCTTTAAAATAAGTGTAGTTTAAAACATTGTTGCATGATCATCAAAATGTATTTGTTATTATTCATTTAAAAATAATATCATATTATTAATTTACCAACCAAAAATATGTTTAACATTTCTTTAAATGGAAGTCTTGTATTTCTTTTATCTCAAACACAATTTTTTATTCAAATTATTTTACTATACATAGTTAGTTTAAAATAATCTGAACTCGAAGTTGTCACTGAATGAGTAGAAAATGCTATATTTTTTAAGCTTTTGTAAAAAAATTATGATTTTGAATAAGTAGAAAATCTTACAAATTAATTACTAACATTAGTTTCTTGACTTTTAAAATTTATAATATTATAGAATATAAAAATTAAAACATTTTCTTTTATTTCAAAACCATCCCCTCCTTTATTCGTAATAATTAAAAATCATTCACCACTCTAAAATTTATTTTGTATACATCTGTTTTCACCATACAATATACAAGTAACAAAATATTATAATTCATTTGATCACAATTATGTTAATAAACCACAACTGCAAAGGTTAAAAACTAAAATAAATAATGATATTTAATGTTTATCTGATAGTATTACTTAGTTATAAATACTAATTAACTATAGTAGTAGACCTACTAACTAAAAAATGAATGGAAAGGGTCATGAATAATAATTGGCAAGTAAAATGAATAATTTTAGCTATTTATAAATGCAAATGATATAATAAGGTGCGTTGAATGTTCCTGCGTTGAATGGCATAAAATATTCTTAAATACAACAAATATCTTTTGAGTTAAATGTAATTACACTTCAGATATGGCGTGGATATCGTTAAACTATATCCCACTATCCTATTCGTATTTTGTAATTCAAGTTTAAATTCACATGGCTCGTGATGATGACGAATTAGAATGTCAAATTCCTGAATGACGTTAGAAATATATATGTCAATATTTCTTTAGTAATAGCATCCTATACGAGTTAAACATTATATATAATAATAAAAAATTTATACGAAATAGTAACCTCCATCATTTTCCACCGATAGCCGTTCCAAAAAGTTGTTTACAAATGCATATTCAAAGGAAATAAACCAATGTATTCCTTTAAGAAGTTTCCTCCGGCCAGACAATGCGTGTACGTCGGCATTGACCGGCATACGCATTAGCAATGAGTTATATTACACATTCAAAACTAGAATTTCATTAGCCCAGTAAATACTCCTTGCCTTTTCCTTGAATCATATCTATGTCCTTGTTCAGTCCTGCATGTATGACGTAAACAGATAAAATAAGGAATAAATAATTCTCTATTTTGAAGGTGCTTTCATATCTCAGATCTCCAGTTGGAGGACTTACACCCATGACCACGTGTCCTATAAACATGTTCAATGTTACATAACATAAATAGGGCGTTAGATACCATAGACAAAAATTGTCTTATGAAGAAAATTGTATACAATGCATTCTTATTTCAACGTAATTAACACATTTACTTGTGGCGCACTGCTGTAACCCAAATACTTTAGTAAAAAGTACTGTGTAGATTGTAGGCGCCTCTTACTCGCCTCTTAATATCGACACTGTGTCTGCTCAGTGGTTTCCATCGTTGTGGGTGGACACTTCTAGAGAGGTTTAGGGTGTCCATGTTCGGTAGTAGTCAGGGTTCGGATGTTGTGTAGGAAAGGAAACTGAGTGTCAGGCTTGACAATTAGCTGAAAATCAGAACAATACTATCTGTTTTTGATTCAGCGAAAAACTGCAGGTCCCTTAGTTGCTCATGCTTTGGACATGATTTGCGCTATAAAAGGTTGAGTGTTCTTTTTAGGGAACACTCAACCTAAGTTAGTAACGATGACTACAACCATCCATCTACATTTACCACAATCATTCACCCTCTATAGGCACCTATTTGTTTATAAGGATTGTTTTAGAATTAGAGATGTAATGTTAATGACTGTGATATTTTTATTCATGCATAGCTAAATTTATAATGATTTTAAATTGAAGTTAAGACAGTGTTGCTAAAACCTTTAAGGATGTAATATTTTCTAAATTGAAATCATGCTTTCCGTTGATTTAAGGAGAAAACTCCTTTGATATTAATAGCTAAAGGGGTTGATATTATAAGACATTCCATATATTCTGAAATGAAAGTGTCAGACTAACAGAACAGTAACACATGCCAATTTCTTGCCTTCCTATGGCTTGTTAACACCAGTCTTCTAAATACGGAGTATATTGTATGCTATAATAAGGATATAACAAATAATAAGTCCAGTCTCCCGTTGATCCGTCACTAACAGTTCTTCCATTTATATAACACCTGAGGTGTCCATATCGGCTGGTAGTGATTAGTGTCCATTTAATTAACAGACTACACAGGTTACCTACACTCATCATCAATCATATAATAATCCATTTTCGCTTTAAAGCATACAAGTTGTGTCGACATCTTATACTCGTAAGTTGTCTGATTATAAATTCTCTAAGAATAAGAATAATCAGAGAATTTTTTAATTTTAAAAAAATGTAAAAATATTCATAATTTTAAAGGTAAAAATACATCTTATAACTAACTTAAATTAGAATAGGTGTGATACAAGTTAAAACTATTTTAGGTGTTTTAAGTTTATTATACACTGTAAAATTTAAACTTTTTACTGTAACAAATTAACATAATTTACTCAAACCAAGTGTGACATGACACTTTTATGACGTAGATAAGGTGACGTAACAGTTTATTGCTTTAGGAGGTGTTTATTTGTAATGTGTTCATGACGACATGGCGTCCACTCATTTGTTGTCAATCTCGACCCGCACACAAGTTGTTGTGTGAGGAAGAGATTTAGATATTCCCCGGATATTGTATTTAATATAAATTATTGACTGCTTTCCTTACTTTATACTTATCACACTAACTTACCACCCATATTTTTAAATATCTTGAAGACGGTCAACTTAATAAATAAAAAATAAACCTTGTAAATGATTGCCAGAAACGATATACTTAGTTTTATACCATGTTAATAACACTGGAGTGCTCGCGTGGTCTACTATTGTAGTCCAGGTGGATTGGGTTTTTATGTATGTAAGGGTTGGCTACACTCTACGACCTTGAGGCCTTTTCTACCTTTCCTTCCCTTTGATAGACCACACTCAGTAGAGTGGTATCAGTCTGTGTGATTTATCGATTTTTTAAGGATTTTCATGTTAGCGTGGTCTACTATATTGTAGTCCACGCAAGCAGTCTCGTTACAACTTGATCATCGTATGCTTTCCATGTAAATAATTACGAACATTCTTAAAAGTATGTTCTTTTTCGTTTACCAATATATTTTATGATTTTTATTATATAAAATGCAATATTTAAACTTTAACACAATTTAGTTTTTTAGTAAAACTTACATTTACTTCAAGAAAACTGTTGTTGTTTAGTACTAAAGTTTAATTTTATTTTTATGTAGGCCTATACAATAAAATAATTTCTTTAACCTAAACATGTTTTATACTTCTATAAAAACCCATACTCCGAATTTAAAACGAATCGGTAAGCAATATCGCATAGTAAAAAAATTACAAAATGGACTACGATAGTTATGGCTAGTTATGACCTAAACTATTCTAACCATAATCATTAATGGGACATTTTAAAAAGAGGGGTTTACAACAAAACCACTACCAGCTATTTTTGTAACCAACCCTTTATTTATCTTCGATTTTTTTTATTACTAGTCAGTTTATATAAGGCTACAGGCCTGTGCGTGGACTTTAATCAAAGAATGAAATATAATAATAATGATTTATTCCACAGTATACACCGACTGTTAGCTCAATTGGGTATCTAACCTTGAACTTTGGTCTCCGTATCCAGAGGCCTTGGCCCGGTTCCCAACGAATTGAGTGCAAACCTTAATGTATTTAAAAGATATTATTGTAAAGAAAGCTCACATACTAACCTTAAAAGACTGTGCGTACGTTGAAAAAACCGATGTCCTTTGCTCCAAGGCCACGGATTTTCCAGAGGCCCCAAGGTCTGCTCATTAATAATTAATAAACTAAACAGTTCACATACTGATAATGAGTTGGAATTCCCGCCTATTTATACTCACCCACACATCATCAAGTCACATTGTTTTGTGAGCATCGTACCATCTCACAGTACTAAGAGTCACTCAGAGAGCAGCTTTCAAGAAGTGAGTAAAATAGTCATTGTAGTGAATTAAACATATTTACTGCACGTTTCTACACTCATGTGAAATAGTTATATTTATTCTGTTTGAATTCCGAATTATAGACGCTTTTAAAATAAAAAAAAAAATAAAATAAAATAGAACTGTCTAAAAACATCACGTTAACTTTGGTACCTAAAGCTTACTTCTTTACAGTAATGTTTACAGTCAAGTAGATTTCTAAATCAAGTCTAGGGTATTTTATATTTTCAATAGTGCGTATGGGGTTTACTTCTTCACGATATATGGGGGATAATAAACTGGTATATAAGATATCATAAATGTTTTGTAACGATTTAAATAATTATTGTCTATATTCCTCATTTTCTTAGACTTTTATTTTTTACGTTTAATTTAATTTATTTATGTTTTGCTTTTACATAAATAACATGCAGCATAAATACTTCACTCTAACATATTGTGCTAACTGAAAGAGCAACTAAGAGTAACAACATGAAAAAATATAAAATCTTATATATGTATGATGGAATTTAACTAATATAACCTACAGTAACTATACAATTTAATAGTATCGCACAAGCCGTCATTTTGATGATTCCAGCCATTGGGATCACGTGATCAATGGCCTATAAATTGAGTTGTAGAACACCATTTTCCATTCTTTTGTGAATCCCTTTGGTCTGAGGAAGGTGAGCGTGGTTCACCGAAATCTATCAACATAATATGTGTGCTTTTGTACTTGTGTTGTAATATATTTGTGCATTTTGTGCTTATATTGTAATAAATTTGTGTTGTGTGACGATTACTTGTACTGTATATATACCAACACGTATTATACTATTTAAAAAACTATTTATTATTCTTGTCGATGCTGATAAATGTGGAGCTAGGTTGCTCATGTGGTAAAAAAATATTTATGTGGAGAAAAAATATATAGAGATAAAGACAAGAGATTAGAAATGCTACATAGTAAATATAAAAAGCTAGACAGTGTATAATCGTTTAAAATATTGTTACTTTGTTATCTAATTTAATTTAAATGTGCAATAAAATTAATTAAGCAACCTCTGCGATCAACAAGCTATATACTACTCATATAAGGCTCCATGAATCGAATTGGCTGCATGTTTTCCAATAACCCTATACTGCCGTTTTTCCTAGTCTGTGGATAAGTGTGAGGGCTCGTTGGTTTTTGAAAGTTTGCCACACTTTTCCCCCACCATCTTCTGACTTTTCAGCTGTTCAAAACTTAATCGAATAATGTACCTCTTGTTTCGTGCTGTGTTTACATTTGGATTTATAGGTTGTGATTTTCATTATATTAAAAAAAAAAAAAAAAAAAAAAAAAAAAACTATGGTTAAAACTGATATTAGAAGTGATAATCTCGTATATTTGGATAGCTATGACCTACATGAGATCGTGATGTAGATAATGGATTTAGTCTGGGCAGTGAATCATTTTTAGATTGATTTTTATATATTAAAATAAATATATATCTTCATGTTTAACAAATTATATTTCTTTGAAAATATATAAATATTAAAAACTAGTTCTTCTGGTGTCAACCGCGTCAAAGGACTATTTACAATATGTATAAATATATATATAGATGTATGGATATATAAATATTATTTACATTCCAAACTGCATATGGGTACATTGTATGCACTTGGCCAGACCGTGTATGTAAAATATGCGCACACAGTTTTAATAGGGTTATAAGAAAAATGTTCAACTTTTTGGCATATATATTGAAACTATACAGTGAATGGACAATTATTATCGATCTCATTCCATAGATTTCGGGAAAAGGTTTTTGTAAATTGCTCATGGTCTGCTGAAATAAAGTTTTATGCAGCAAAGTTGATGCACGTAGTACTCAACCTGTTAAAAAACTAATTATTATTCTTGTCGATGCTAATAAATGTGGATGCTAATAAATAGGTTGCTCATGTGGTAAAAAAATATTTATGTGGAGAAAAAATATATAGAGATAAAGACAAGAGATTAGAAATGCTACATAGTAAATATAAAAAGCTAGACAGTGTATAATCGTTCAAAATATTGTTACTTTGTTATCTTATTTAATTTAAATATGCAATAAAAATAAATTAAGCAAACTCTGCGATCAACAAGCTATATACTACATAAAATAAATGTATTTTGAAAACATTTTATATTTTAAAATTAGTTTTTCCTTATCAACGTTTCATAAATAATTTTCATTTAATATTTATGTTTGATTATAATTTTTGTTGTATTGAAGTATTTAAAAGTTTATTTGTACAAATATAATGAGTATACTACTCGAACTTGTTAGAAAAAAGAAGTTTCGATGAGTAATAATTTCTAAAAACATTATTTCCAGATTGAAAATGAAGTTGTGCTTGTTTACTATTGTGACCCTGTTTGTGGCATTCTCCCACTGCCAGCTAATCAAGAGGGCGTATCCCACTTTTCCCAAATGTGACCAAAACTTGCTATCTTCTATAAAGACCTACTGGAATACAGTGGGAAAACCCAAAAATGTTCTTCAAACCGTAAGTATTCAGACTTCGATAATTTGTAATTCATACTAAGAGTTTCCCTGACGATTCTCTCTTAACTTTTTGTACAGTATTTCTAAAGAATTTGTAAATTCTACAGACCTACTTAGTGGGTAATTGTACTTGTAGGTGATACAATTTTAGTTTGTATTCCTGGAAATTTTATAATATCACTCACTGAAAACAGAACTTATAAATATTTATTATGAAGTACCTAAGTTACTTAGGTGAAACCTTATATATCTAGAATTTTAAGGCAATAGTCTATAGATTGACGAATGGTAAACTATAAATGTTAAATTGTCACTAATAACTATTCATATTTCACTGCTGAGCTGTAGCATCCCTAATTATAACCATTAATTACCTCTTACGATCATGCAGATAACGAGTTTTCGGATTTTACTTCATGTTTATATGCCTTACGTAACCTGGCACAATTTCACTCCCTTGAGATTTAATAGACATCCTATTTTGGTCTTATTCATTCAAATTTGGCATATAGATTAAACCTATGGGGAGGCTTTGCTAAATTAAGAGCTTGCAGTGAGCTTGGTTTATACTTTTTTATATGTTTACTATAAACAGAGACTTTACCTAGTCTCTATATCCTTGAGATAATTTTGTATAAACGATTCAGTTTGAGCTAACTCAGGGTGTTATTGTATATACACACAAACTAGATGAAGGAAAAACTATCAAACACAGTTTAATAAAGCTAAAATGTTCAATAAACTTCCATCTCAAGCTGGAGTCAGATTAATCAACCAGCTTCCTGAGAGAAACAGAGAGTCCGCCTTTCCAACTCAATTTAAAGATCGACTAAAACACCTTTATTACCAAAAGCATTTTACTCTTTTGACGAGTTCGTATCGCACCTCTAAGAATAAGAACGACAACATTTTACAACTAGAACTGAGATTAATTCCAGTGTAACGAAGTTTAGCTTGACTGAATGAGTATTCATATATGTATGATTAGTGTATTCAATAATATATTACTGACATTTGTATACAATGTTAACCATTTTAGTAAATTAAGATGTAGTATTATTATTGAAATGACAACCAGCTGAATCAGCCAGAGAATTAATTTTACTTCGACTTAACATTGATAGGAAGCTTTACCGTTAATTCACTACCACTACTTTTTTTGTTTCATTTAATTCACTACCACTTGATAAATATTCTATTGCTCTAAAAACTGTTCCCTTATCATTTTTAAGTCCACTGTGGTATTCTTTATCCGCTAGGATTCCGATATCACTGGCCTTACCGATGTCCAAGAACTTACACACAGAGTGACGATAAGTCAATCATTGGATTTGCCAGTTTGTAATCAACTTTAGTAGCCACCTAAACTGCCTAACCTAACTTTAATAGCGATTAAAAAAGTAATGGTAGTTAAGTAACGGAAAAAGGAGTGGTAGTGAATTAATGGAGAATGCCCATTGATAGAACTACAATATAATGTAATCGGTTTTAGAATGAATTTCTGCATTTTAAATTGTAATGCATTATTTTTAGCCTATGATTTTCACATTGCTGTTTCAGTTGACAGAAAACAGTCCGATTATATTACATCACACTTCATACAACTACCTTACTTCAGTAATGAAATGTGTTTATGTAAAATTTTCCAAAGAGTCTGTGACCGCAATGCTTATTCCTAACAATGGGTAAGTATAAATTATATTACAAGATTACAATTAACTTAAATTGTATATTATATTACAAGGGTGGGATATAGCTCCCTTTGGCTCATTTTGGGCACAGAGGAAAATATAAATTCTGTTATTTGAAATAATGTAAAAATCAATTTCAATTCAAATCCAAGATTCAAAATCATACTATATCTATATCAAAGTATAATAGTAGTAACTTAATAACTAAAAACAAGATTTTATAATTTTATTCATACAATACCAAAAATAAATCTATTTTTTTCAATTATTTAAAATTTTTGTTTTCAGCAAGAAATGATAACAGAAATAAATTAATTTTGTCCCTAATATTTTCAACTTATTTACTGAAAACTGTTACAGAAATAAAGTACTGTATACTAATTTGGTATGAATATTCAACAATTTCGTTTGATAGTTAGTTGACATTATGTTAAAGCAACATCCTAAGCTTTATGGAGTCAAATATATCGTATATCATTCCAAAACTCCTTTAAAATAACTGTAAAAATAGTGTAGTCTTTCTTACAGGAAACCTAGCTGTATCACTCATGTTTTTTTTTTTTTTTTTTTTTTTTTTTTTTTTTCTATCCAAAGAGGCCAATATCCCCTTTAACATTATTCTACCGATTCCCTACAGACTTCTGATCTGAGCGATAAATATACCAGATAGGGTAAGGTGGTAAACCATTACAGTACAAAGTGAATATTACTGATAAAAACAAAAATTAACAGTCGATGCATGGACTCGTGCCAACACTATCTCTAACTCAGGTAGGCAGTCCTGGCGCCTTACACCGCTCGGCCAGTGCCTCTCTAACTGCATTCTGAGGTGCATTAACAAGGTTGGATCATACGAGTATTTCATGGGCATTAATTATATCGAAGATTTTTTTTAGATTAGTAATTGAATAATATATTCGGAAACATTCTAATACAATTTATGTTTTAGTGGGCCTATTTAAAAAATCCTTCTTGATCGATTAGGAGTTAACTATCATGTGCACTGAAAACATTTAGCTAGCATAAAAAATATGATAATTTTCCATCATTAACATTAAACATCATTGATAGTAAATGAAACACGTGAGTTTTCTAAATATTTATACTTTCATACACTTTCAATAAAAACGTTCAGAATATATGTAGTTAGAGATACAACTTGACGTTTTTAGACTATACTTGAATATGTTATATGTTCAGTTCGAAAACACAATAAACAAGTTGAATGTTCAGAAATAGGATAATATATATTTATCAATCCCTTAATCTATTAGACATACTTATATCACAAATCTTGTACTGTTTTGTAAGCCTGCTGCAAGTTTCAAACAATTCTGTTCTCGTGTATTACATTCTATTAACAATGTAACATCTGTTTGGATAACAGCTTAGAAAATAAGGAGAATATGGCATTATCTGAATATTATTTAGGTTAAATAGTTATGGTAGTTTTATAAACACATAAATTTCTTTGGTGGAAACAGAAATTGCAATAGCTATTTTTTTTTTTTTTTTCAATTCCAGGAAACCGCCATTAAACATGAGCTACACAGCTGAACAAGATGAAGATGGAGTTATTAGAGGAAGTCGTAAGTGTGACTTTAAAGTATAGTTTTGTTAATTATGTATTTCGATGTAGCTATTTATATTACATAACTTATAACAGTTTTAGAAAATAATATTTGTTATTTTGAAACTAAGTTCATCGGTCGTATTATACTTCAAAGTAAGTAAAATCAGATTATTTTTACTTCATCAAAATATTTTACAAAATATTATATTTTATCAGTTTTGACGAATAAATTCTTGAAAAGTTCATGATTTCAACCAAAGCCTTACATTTTAATTTTTTTTTATAAAGCCGAAACATTAAAAATTAATATGTTAAGATTATTGAAGAGATAAACTGTTACTCCCTCATAAATGAATCAATAACACCACAACTATTTACACAATTTCTTTTGTAATTAAGGTGCATTTAATATTTTTATGACCAAGATGGATTGTTTTCAACACTATAAATGCTTTATCCAAATAATTTTCGTTAATAGTTGGCGCATTTATATTTCTAAAATAATATATTTTTATTTCTGTATTAGACTTTATGGGGTATTAAACACGTGTATATGAGCTATGTTATTTGTTTGTAAATAAATAAATAAATGTATAACAACTATAAAATAAAAATAAGTAACGTTAAAATTAGATGACGAATAAATATATTAACTTGTTCTTTAAACTTGTTTTTAAATAACTTGAGATTAGTTTTGTTTGTATTTTGTTCGTAGTATACAGGAACGTTTTATTGCATATTATGTATTTGTCCGTTAACAAGTTCATGTCATTATGAACATGTTTAGTTCATAATAGATCAATGATGTACTTATTTTGATAAAATCCACCAATAATTAGGAAACAAATATTTCCTCTAATGGAATTATGGAAGTCTTAGATTAACTTCCATAATGACTGATATATTTAAATTCACAAATTTATCTTAGTTCACCAGGAAACACAATTTGGTTATGACAGTGCTGTGAATAAGATTATGGATTTTTTTTATTCCATCCTCCATACTTAATAATTATGGATAGATACAAACAAAGCAATTCTTCCCTTGTCATTAACTGGTCAATGTTGTTAATATTTTTTTATTTAGATACATGAGTATTTATTAATAGTTTCTTTAAAAAAAAGTATTGTTTTAAAATTAAAACATCAATGGTATGTTAGCATATAAGAAATGTCTGGTTATAGAGTACATATTACCTATACTGGAAGATATATCTTTATTTTAGCTATAATACTACCTTCTTAGCCTAAGATCTAAGATAAATATTCTCTATTTCAGTTATGGAGAATCATTCCCCGGAATATGGATGGAATTGGTACACAATTTATTTGGACAACGGCATCACGGCGTGTTACGTGTGCAGTGATGTTGCTGGTATGTTTGTGTAGTTTACTATATTACCTATTCCCATATCAGACCAACACTACGTTGGTGGGCTCGGATTCCACGTAAAGCTGTTTACAAAGGTACCTTAGTTGTCCTGGCCAATGGGCTATTAATAAGCCAGGACAACTAAGGTATAGTCAGGAGGAACAGTCGACCTTAGTAATGAGGACTTCACTCGTTCATCTACACTCATTTACCCCTCATATTCACCCTTATCTTACAATTGGTGTCTTACAAATGAAAAAATGTGAAAAAATATCAGATAGTCACTTATAGGTCAACAATAGTTACGTAGTATGAACCTACATGATGGATAAACATTTATTAGTAAAATACTTATAGCAATAAAATATAAGCAAATTTGCTTTTAAACATCGCATTAACATAAACATAGTACCTAGTAGTTTATTAATATGTCCTTAAATGGGATTATTCTATGCAAGTTTTTCAGCCAATTCGATACATACACAATAAAAGCAAGTTTAGTACACCAACAGAACAAGTTGAAAAAAAAAATTAACATTATTACTTACAATCTAAGCCCTTATTAATAACGACAAAAAATAGTTTACTCCGTTTCTATGTATTAAAAAATTATTTTTTTTTTGTTTTTTAAGTAAAAAAGACTCGCTTTATTTCTAAATATCCAATCAACCAAATTAGTGAATAATAATAGTTAATATTAACTTATTTTGCATTGTTGATAACTTGTATTTTACAATATACATGAAAATGGTAATACAGGGTAATACGGGGCAATGCGAGACAATACGGTGTAATACGTAGCAATACGGTGCAATACGGGGCAATACTTGGCAATACGGTGTAATACGGGTCAATATGTTGTAGTACGGGGCAATACGGTGTAATAAGGGGCAATACAGGGCAAAACGAGACAATACGGTGTAATACGGGGTAATAAGGGGCAATACGGGCAATACGGTGTAATAAGGGGCAATACAGGGCAAAACGAGACAATACGGTGTAATACGAGGCAATACGGGGTAAGACGGGTTAATACGGGGCACTACGGGGTAATATGGGGCAATACGGGGTAATACGGAGCAATATGGAGTAATACGGGACAATACGGTGTTATATGGGGCAATGCGGTCTAATACGGGGCAATACGGGATAATACGAGACAATACGGTGTAATACGGGGCAAGACGGGGTAAGACGGGGTAATACGGGGCACTACGGGGTAATATGGGGCAAGACGGGGTAATACAGAGCAATACGGTGTAATACGGGACAATACGGTGTTATATGGGGCAATATGGTGTAATACGGGGCAATATGGTAACAGTCATTTCAGAAAATACATAAGGTTTCACTTTGACGTATTAAGATATGTTTTATAATTGAGTTACAAACGATTTAACTATTTTCAGGCTCGCAGAACTCTGCACTAATGAATATAATGTTGGTGAAGAAAGACAAAGCACTTTTGAATTCAACAAAAGTCAGCGACTTGTACAAGACTCTAGAAGGATGGGGCATTCAGTTCAACCACAACTATGGCGAGGAATGTATTGTTGATGAGTAATAAAACTTATTTTAAAACTGACATAAACCTAATTTTGTATCCAAGTATACTAGTTTTAAAGTGCATATTTATAAAAGCATTTCACTTTATAATTTAATTTATCAATTGAGTTATACCTAGATGTTAGTTGGCATTCCTTAAATGGCTGCTACTTTATACAATTTTGATTTAATTTATTTACAGGCTTCTAAAATTTAAAGTTTAATAAAAATATGTGCTGGTAAATAAATCAAGCAAAATGCATTGAACAATGTTAAGATATATCAATTTTGACTTTGTACTATGCATTTTTTAAACTTACAAAATCATATCATAATGAAAAACAGTTCATGTCTGCCTCAAAATTGTCAAAATACTTCTATTACAACTGAGAAGAAAGGTGCAACAGTTCAACAAATGTCAATAAGAGGAAAGAATTCCCGTATAATTGTTAATTATACTGTACATTTATGTTATCTTCAAAGTAAAAGTAACCATTTTGTTATCACGATTAGTAGTCATTATAATAAACACCAATTATTAACCACAAAATTGAATTAAACTATAGGCCGTCCCCGAGGCCAGGCAATCTAATTTAATGCAAATTAAGAAGTTTCCTTGAGTAAATAGACAGTTAGAATAAGTTAGGTTACGTTTGGTTATGTAAGTAAAAAGTGGGACGAAAAATAATGTTATTGAAAACAAATTATATATTTATGTTCAGCATAACAGAAACATGTTGAGTGAAATTAATTTTAAAAATAACTTTTTTTATATTTAATCGTTTTTCACTATCAGTTAAGAAACTAGTTTTAAAATTTTTCGGCAAAAACGACTTTTCCACGGTTGAAATCAAACTCCTGAAAGGATATAAACTTATATTTCACCACTTTGTCAACAAAAAATCATATTTTCAGGTGTAGATAGAAAGTAAATAATTACGCAAATTACGATTGGAACTCATTTACCTGATAATTAATGAGATCTAGTTGTGGAAATCGTATCAGACCAAAACATTCGATTTGTATACGTGCGACTGTTTGGTGCCACTACAACTGCAACCATCTGTCAAAGAGATCAGCTCATTAAATTACATGGATAAATTGAACACTCATGTGTACCAAAAACGTAATATTACATGTATGTTTATTAAATTCAATTTATCAGAGAAAACTATTCATATCTACTGCAACATGTTGTAAACAAAAATGTATAGCTCACCCTCAAAATGATCTTCTCATTTGAAATTTAATTAAAACATTTTTTTTTTCAATAATACAGTACATAAATTGTTTTAATTTATTCAATCATTATTCATTTTAATTCATTTAAGCGAATTATTACAAAAATTAGTTATGTAATTATTGGATTTTATGTACACTATTAATATATTTTTTTGTTCAACTGAAAGTACAAGTTTATATGTATAAAAAGAATTGAAAGTTGAAATAAATAAACGAGTTGAATGACAGAATACAACTTTATTGCTCATAAAAATTACAAACATACATTCACTCAGGATAGTTTTATTTATCCAATAATCCTTTAATGGTGAAATATGTTAGTTACGGACAAAAACAATGCATAATAGTTTAATATTTTCAAAAAAGTTGTACTATGTATGAATATTGATGGCCCTTATACACTTCCTCGTTTATAAAATAAGTGCTCAAAGCCAGTAGTAAAAACAGTAACACATTACCCTGTACAAACACCACTGTAATGTACTGTCAGTGATCGTTTAAATCTTGCTATTTTATATTAACACTCATTCACCCATGTAAGTATTGTGGTAAGCCTATATACGTAACTCATAAATACCCTCCCACACACTTATACGCTTACAGTGATAATGACTCTCCCACACACCTATATACATTCATTATAATGACCCTACCACACACCCATGTTCATTATAAAGAACCTGCCACACACTTATACGCTTCCAGTGATAATGACCTTCCCACACACCCATATACGTTCATTATAATGACCCTACCACACATATATATGCGTACAGTGATAATGACCCTCCTACACGCCCATATTCGTTCATTATAATGACCCTACCACATACTTATACGCTTACAGTGGTAATGACACACCTACAAACTAGGTCGTCCACTGTATGTGTATGGGTGGGCGAACAAGCCATCACAACTGTACGGTCGGGTGGGTGAATCAAAATCTAATGAAAATAATCTATGAAAACACTTAATTTTTCAAAATATTCTTGACTGAGGCGTCAAATTACCGTTTTTCTAGTTCCCACTCTTAAAAAAATATAATAATAAAAAAGAACGAAGTGAGTCTGGCCTAGCAAAAAAAAAAAAAACAGGACATCAGATTAGAGATAACTCCAAAATAAAATTATTTTAATATTGTTTGTATTTATGAAGTTGGAGTTAAATAGAGGAATAAATTGTCAAATAAGGAAATTATTATTGTACGATTTGTAAAGATTTTGAATTAATCATTATTAAAAGATATATTAAAGAACAGATTTTTTTGGGGTAAAAAGGGATGGTTAAAGATTATTGGGGTTGAACTCTAAATGGTAAACATTACATATTGTATACATTTAACTCTCAGTATGTCAAACGAACTAAACACTACCAGCTGTTTTGAATAAGTGAAGTACTGAAAGTTCAAGGTCGTACGTGTCAAAGGACTTTATTACATATTCATTATCTTTGTAAAGGCACAGTTTGTCGGTGAGAGGAAAACAAACATTCCAAAACTGTATGAAACTTGGCCAAACACCTCTCGGAACTACTGAGATATTTTGAACAACGTTTATAAGGAATGGGTATAAGTTAAAATAAATGTTGTATTGCTTTGGAAAGAATGATACAACTTTATTTTAAAGTATTTGATCTTTAATTAATTGCCTTTTCACATTGATTGTTACTCTCTACCCTTTAATATAAAAAATTAACAAATAATTCTTTGCCTAAATGCCTTAATGTCCTTATTAATAATTTATACCCTATTTTGAACCCATAAATTATGTTATTATTCATGCAAAATTGGAATTATCTTACTTTAAATGTATTATATCTTATGTTTGTATAAACATTTTTGATGGGCCTTTTATTTACCTATTATAAAACCATTAAATTTGTTTAAAACATCTGCCTAACAACAGAATTAATTATTGGACAGATGTAAGAATGGACTATTCATAGAAAATTCCTTTTTTTAATTTAATGGTACTAAATTACTTATTAAGACCATTTTCATTACTAGATTAGCTTAAGATATCAATAATAATATCTTTTAAAATATCAACATTTATTTAATTTTAAAATTGTTTCAAAGGAAGTGGAACAAACAACTTGTAAACTTATAGGCTTAAGAAAATAAATCTTTTGTTCAATATTTATTAGTGGCACATCATGTTGTGACAAACACCGAATGATGTGTCGTTCAACTTATCCAATCAAATTTAATGGGTTTTGTGAACTATGAATGAGTGAGTTGACCTCGTGGCAGTGCCACTGCAATCACTGTGAAATGATCGGCTGATAATGGGGATTAGTTCAGTGGGTGGGGAAAGCCGGAACAGAACTGACACATTCATGTCACATATCAAACACAAAATATCATCTACCACATTCTTTATAATCGTAAATTAGTAACATAGGACATACTCATTCACAAGCAACCAAACAACCCCTCGACCTATGGTTCTATTAATGCCATATGGTACGGGTGGGTATTACTGTCATATATGTCTATGGGTGGGTATTATTGTCATATATGTCTATGGGTGGGTATTACTGCCATATATTTCTATGGGTGCGTTATTACTTTCATATATGTCTATGGGTGGGTTATTACTACCATATATGTCTATAGGTGGGTTGTTACTTCCATATATGTCTATATGTGGGGTATTACTGCCATATATGTCTATGGGTGGGTTATTACTGCCATATATGTCTATAGGTGGGTTATTACTGCCATATATGTCTATATGTGGGTTATTAAGGCCATATATGTCTATGGGTGGGTTAATACTGCCATATATGACTATAGGTGGGTTATTACTGCCATATACTGTATGTATATCTTTGGGTTATTACTGCCATATATTTCTATGGGTGGGTTATTACAGTCATAAATGTCAATGGGTGGGTTATTACTACCATATATGTTTATGTGTGGGTTATTAATGCCATATATGTCTATGTGTAGGTCGGTCAGTACTACGCACATATGGGCTTAATGCTCTGTCTTACTTTTTACTATGACGCTAATAACACCTTGGATATATTGTTTAGCACATATACATAAGTATATTGGTAACTTTTCCATACCCTCAAACCCACGTTATTATCATGGCAGTTTGGGGGCGTCATCTACCTCCGAAAAACTTAGCTTAATCTCTCCAACATGATCACGGCTACCAGGAATTACGGCTGCTACACATACTGATTGTGATTGCTACCCAAATATATTACGGGTTGCTACCCAGGTTGACCACGGATTCTTAATTCAGTTAAAGTCCTAATAAACATGTTATAATTAAAATAGGTTATACGTATAATAGAGATAGCAATCTTAAAGTTAAACAATAATTTTAAGTACGGGTTTGTTACTACCCGTATACTTCTTTAACAATATTATAATTGTATACTAAATTGTAATAGTCTTATGGAGAAACAAATACCCTCTCGCTACCCTTATAGTACTGAGAAATACGAAATATGTGTATAATAAAAGTGTAGAATATCTAGAACATTTAATAATTTTATTGTGTTTAGCTAAATTTGAAAGTTAATTAACATTTATAGAGTTGTAGTAAGTTAGATTAAAAAAAAAAAACAGGTATTTTTTTATCTATAATACTTTTAATTCTAAATTTCAAAAATAACTTAGATGGTAAGTATAGTATGTTAAGTTAAATTGTATAATAACGTTCCATTCCAGCTTTGCAGTTTTTTTATTTACCCTTTTTTAGATAGTACCTTATTTTACATTACATTGGCCTATGTGCCGTTTGTCAATGAAACAATTTTAATAAAATAATTTTGTTAATATTCCTTTATGTCTCGTCGAAAAATGTATAAGTAAATCAAACATAATGTAGCAGTACAGGATTTTTGTCTAGCAATAGTATATTTTATTTTACTTCTATTAATATAAAGAAAACATGGATAAATTGCATGGACAATTTTATCTTTTAACTAAACCAAAGTAGGCTCCCTAAATAGCATAATAAATTAAAACTGAAACTGATAACATTTGTTAAGGATCTTGTGGGTATAGGGGAAGTACACCATATAGCATTTAAAAATAGTTATATATAACGTAAAGTTTGTTTTCAGCAACTTTTTAATAAATTAAAAAAAAACTGTGATGTATGTTTGGATAAAGATCAAAAAGTCATGTTATCATGATTAACATTATAATTATTTTGAGGGCGTGTTTATTACAGTTAATAAAACTAGTATTGTACATTTTACTTAATACTATTGATTCTTCAATTCGGACTCCAAGTTTAAGCTACATTTTAAATTAGATAGAAAAAATTATATTCGCTTGCTTGTTTTTTAATAGTAGACAAGATTATACAGTGCACAGCCTATAATGTATTTGTTAATTTATGAACGGTTCGACCATTATACAGAACAAGAAAGAGCAAAATGCAATGATAAATTAAATAAAGATGCTAAGCAAAGAATGACGAAGAAATCGGTTGAGGCCCTGATCAGTTCTGAGTTTAGATGACTGCTTCAATATATTGTACTCCCTTCGTTCCTCTGACTTTTTACCTCTTGCACTCTATAGTGCTTAGTTCTTTTTTTCCTTTTTTTCATTGTATAGTTCAAAGTAACTCTAATCAAAAGTTATTAAAAATTTATTAAACATATTGTCTAAAATTGTTTAATATTTATTTAATTGTATTTCATTGCTATAATTGATCTCATTGTGTACTTTATTCAGTTTGAATTTTTGTTTAATCCTGGCTAAGAGCAGTCCATTAGTTTTTAGTAATAATTGTTCATTGTGCTGTTCTAGATTGAGCTTTTTTATCTTTTTTATTTTTGGAATTTAAGATATCCCTTCCACGCACAAGCCTTAGGCTTATATAGAAGGCACTCACATATATAACAGTAACTATTTATTTTACTTTTGTCTAACCCTATATATGAATTGATATTACAATCTATTTATTTCTTTCATCTAACTATGTAATTTATGTAACCTTATGCTTCATGTATTTTAGTGAGTAAATAAAGATTTTTATTTGATGTGATAAAGATTTTCTTTTAAAACACAATAATCCACACAGCAGGAAGGCATAATACAACAAAGATATATCTGCATAGTAAATATGATATAGCAGTGAAAAGCTATTACAACCGGAAAAATAAGGAAAAGCATAAACAATAACTAATAATAAAAAAAACTGGACTCTCTAAAAATAACAAATAATAAATATTAATAAGAAATTAAATAGTTATTATAAATAAAAACAAACAACTCAGAATAATATTTTTTGTTGTTATTAAAAAAACACTTATAAAAGAATAATTAAATCTAATTTAGCTCAGACACACTAATCATGTTGAACTTTAAGTCAATAAACTTGTCTGAGGTTGACAGGAACGCCAATGTTTGATTAATTCCAAGTTATTTACAAAGTTAAATCTTACAAGTCTATTATATTAGTGTAAACGTCAATAACACTCTATCGTATATTAGTTGTAGTTTTAAATAAACATATAATCCAATAAAAAAACAGATTAGGTTTTAATTAAATAACTAACCATTGGAAAATTAAAAATTCTAAATGTACTTTAAATAACACAACAGATTAATAGAAGTAAGATGTTTTAAATGAATAAGTGATACTTTCCAAATAAACGAATATTCTGTAATACTCGTATCAAATAATAAATAGCACAAAGGCTCATATCTCAAGCACTTATACAATTTCTCTATATTACACTACAAAATAGTTCTTACACTGTTTAGAAAACTATGAACAAATTGGCTCTTTATTCGCGAATAAAACTGCGATATAATGTAATTACAGGGCTGTAAGTATGTAACTATAGTGAGAAAAGAAAAAGAATGGCACAATGTAAAATTGTGTTTTGTTACTCTTTCAAATTAGCTGGCCAATTAATGTTGTTGAAATGTTGATCAATTGTTTCATAAAACCTCTTATTTAAGTTACGTTTGATGGTACTGATCCACCCACCCAACCATAGATGTACACTGTTATATACACACACACCTACCCATACACATACGGTGATATTGATCCACCCACCAACCTGTACAACCACTGTAGTATTAGCCCACCCACCTATCCATACATGTACGGTGGTATTGGCCCACCCACCCACCAAACCATACACGTACGGTGATAATGACCCACCAACCCATACACATACGAAGATATTGACCCACTCACCAACTAATACTCATACGGTGATATTGATCCACCCACCAACCCATACATCCACTGTAGTATTAGCCCAACCACCTATCCATACATGTACGGTGGTATTGGCCTACCCACCCACCAACCCATACACATACGATGATATTGACCCACTCACCAACCCATACACGCACGGTGGTATTGATAAAACATTCACTTCTCCGTTATTTAGAGAAATTATGACGCCAAATTTGGTGTACAAAAGTTATTATGAAAATCAACAACCAAGAATAACATGTTAGAAATAGGGATACACATGTCATCCATACTCATCTTACACTACATTAATCATTCATATTTGCATTAAAATACGCTCAAGCTGTGTCGTCATCCCAAATCTGAATAATAATGACTAATAGGAGAATAATTTTCTTTAAACATTATTAAATCGCTTATTACCTTAAGAACAAAATGCGTTAGATGAATAGACTAATTAAATATATGAATGGTACATATGAGGTGGGTTTATATGAATAGTAGCATATAAGTATTGAATTAAATAAATGTTTTATTAAAACTATTTTTCACGAAAGGCATACTTATGTTAACTTAGACTAATACGTCCATACATTTGTTAAAGTATTGTCAGTTGGTTGGGCTACGTAAAGTATTAGAATTCATAATCAACGTGTACTATATTAATTTAATATTTTAACTTTAACTAGACAATTTATTTGTAATAAAATGCATCTCTACGGTCTGAAGAAAGTGAGCGACGAGTGTCCTTGAAGGCCCCCCTCCAACTATAATTTGCTGCTGACACGTATCACGAGCAAAATTTCAAGTTCATTCCCTTTTTCATGGAGACCTCTGTTTTTTATGTAATTCTACTTAGTATCTTCTCCTAGGCAAGACCAGCCCGGACGTTTCACTCCCTTTTTGAAGGGTTGACGATCTAATGACTAGACCTTTCATAAATCCAACCCTTGTCATAATAAATGTTGTAACTTGTATTACGCATTAAAATAATGGGCTAGTAGATTAATAACATATAATACACGGAACTGATCACTTTATACGTTCTGATGAAATTGAGTAATACTAAAATGCAATTTTAATAGCATACACATTTTTAAACTTTATTTATTATTAATTCCCGTTTGGTCTACTATGATGTATTATTTAATCAGTAAGGTGACCGCTTAGGTATCAAAATTTTAAATATGGTTAATGTATATACCTGGGTGTGCCCTTTAGGGCAGTTAGGTGGGGCATGTACGCAATTTAAATATGTCCGTAATGGGGTCAACGTTACATCCTGATTATCACACTAGAGTTTTTAACTTTCAATAGTTTTATTAATTTTATACAGTATATATGTTTTAGATTTTAACAATTTGTATTGTTATTTTAACTATTTTCACAAAGCGTTACGTATCATTCTAATGTTGAGTGAAACGTTCAGAGGTTAGTATTTATTAGTATTGTTACGGCAGCCCCCATCGGCACCGCCAAGGGGGTACTGCCCGCGGGGCCAATCCAGGTCTTCCAGGAAGGACTGGAATGGCAGATCATTAGACCGTACGAGAATCGAGGCCCTTCCTGAATTTGAGACGAGAACTTCTAGATTGTTCTCCAAGATCACTTTCACCAGTTCCAGAACCTTCTGGGCTTCCACCTTTGGATCATATAAAGACACTCATCGACCGACCTAACAGTCAGTCAAGCTTCAGAGTGAAAATTCAGTGAGTGAGTTAGCCCCAGTGTATGACCCCCAGAATTTTTTTGTGACATTATACATACTACAGTTCAGTGACAGTATACTGAGCAGTGTCGGACATTAGGTGAAAAGAATGATAAGTAACATAAATTGTTTTAAATATTAGTGATTAACCTACCTATTGAAATAATGTCTTAGTAATAATTTAAGTTTATAAGTATTTCTTAGTGTTTTAGTGAATAAGAACTAGTAAATAAAAGTAAAAATTAGCAGTCAGAAGTGAATCGACTTATTTATTAGGAACCCTGTTGGACCGGAAAAGTATTATAATGAAATAAAAATAATGCAACATTGTGACTGAAAAGTGATTTTAAACTATTTATTCAACATATTAAATAACTTTTTAGTGGTTAATGTTTTTAAAATAAATACCATCTCAGCTTTAAAACCGTCTCTTCGCAAGCTGTAAAATATATTCTTTGCAAACCAAGCAGTACAAAATTAAAAATGTTAATGTAAAAATTATTGTTTTGTTTGATAATATACTGAATTAAAATAATATACTTCACAAACCTCAGACCTCACTTTCATTTAAATGTGTAAATTTATTTGTGAATTTATGGATGGGTAATATTGTTAAATATATAAATGATTAAATATTCTATATTTATTTTATAATGAATAGCAAACGTAAATTAGTATTTACATTGAATATTATGAAATTGGTTTTATGACTTTTTTTATACTTATAAACAGTATTAAGTCAGATCCTTTACCATTATTTTTCAGCAAAACCTGAAGTTAGAAGTAACCGACTAATTTGAGACACAATTGCACTCAATTAATTAATGAACAAAGGATAATTGGGATTCGGTGTATCACAAAAAGCCTTGAAATGGTTTGAATAGGCCATCGTTCAGTAATCAATTAAACATACTGGACTACATTCATGGCCTCAAATCCGTTTAGATGTATAAATTTATTTGTGAATATTTGATTATATAATTTTAATTATACTGATTTCACGAGTATTTTGTACGGAAACTTATAACAATAATTTAAGGGATTTGAAAGACAATCGTGTTCATTGTAATCAATAGTAATATTTTATATCTCCTTTATGCAATTTATTTATAAAATTGTATCTCACACAGTGAAATATAGTGATTTATTGAAAAAACTTTAATGTATAATAGGTTTATAAGAATTTGCAACATACATAACTTTTATGATTAAAATTAAAAGGAGAAAGAAGTGAAAATTTGTACTAGTCGAAAAATAATTTGTTAAATCTTATTGCCTTATAAGTACAATAAATACATTTATTATTATTATTATTATTATAAGATGAACGACAAATTTTATTTTACTTATCTCAGTTAGTTAAATATAACATGTTCTTTGGTTAGTTAAATATGAAATTTCCCTCGGTTAGTTAAATATAACATGTTCTATGGTTAGTTAAATATGAAATTTCCCTCGGTTAGTTAAATATAACATTTTCCATGGTTAGTTAAATATAAAATATTTCTTGTTTAGTGTTTTGTGTTGTTTATCTAGGAATGTATTGAAAATAATTTAACATGGAAAACATTTTTAATTTAAAAGTACAATTTAAATCTATTAATACAGTAAAAGAAATTATAGGATATTTGTCCTAAAAAGGGTTCTATTCATTACTTGATAAGCACTAAAACTTAATTAATTTATTCAAATTGGTGACATCCAAACAAGATACAACTATGGATGTTACTAATCGAAAAACATACATACAGCGTCAGGCCTATTGATCAACCCGGGTACACGTACACGTACAGTGGTATTCTTTCTTTTAGCCTTTTTAAATTTCATATTATTGCAATCTACTTTTCAGTCATTTTCTTATTTAAATATTCTGAAAGTAAATAAAGACTATATCAGTAAAATAATTTACGGTACTATGTAATTATTTAAGAAGATTAAAATATTAATCCTAGCTTCATTTTACGAAATTTGTTAAATGCAACTTTCTAACTAAATAATTAAAAACTATCAATGTACTTTTTCAAACAAGTATCTTTAATCATAAAACGATCTCGAATGCTTATACTTTTATATTAAATACATAATGACTATATTTTTGGCTATATGGTAAAATATTTTTGAATATTAGGTATTTATCTACTATCACCGTTAAAGCTAACATTTATTTGTCTTTCAACAAACCAAAATAAATGTAACAACATACAAAATTTATTTGGTCTTATACGCAAAGAAATAATAAATGTTACGTCAAAATATAAAGAGATTTATTAAAACTAGAATATGGCAATGCATCTGAAAAAAATTCAGCAATAGGGAAAACTAAAATTAGATTAAATTTTAAGAGTATAGTTTAATTTATTTACACATTGTTTTTTTCTTATAATTATTTTTTGTTATTCAACTCTCACAAAAAGCTTAGCTCTCCTAAAGGCAGTTTGTCCCCTTACACTGTAGACTCAATACGAGACGTGAGTCCAATACTATATAACTTGTTACAAACTCAATCCAAATTGATCACACTGTATCAGAAACACAAGATCAAAAGAAAATAGCTAAACGATGATTAAATTTAAAGAAATAAACTTCATCAAGAGTTATAGTTTTTAACCACTGTTTGCCTATAAAAAACCTAACTTTTTTGTGATCCTCAGATAAAATTATAGAAACTTTGTAGAAGTAAAATATTTTTGCATTTAGCTTACTAAGAATATAATCTTGTATATTTACAAGCCAAATTCCAGTTACTGACTGAATGACAGATTAGATAACTCAAAAACTACAAAACCAAGAAACGTAAAACTTGGCCCAATTATTTTTCATGTTTCTTAAATACGTACAAAAAGGGTCCTATAAATGTCATGTCTCTAAGTACCAATCTACCCAAATTTGGATTTGAAAAATACAGCTTTTATACACACTTTCTCACCACTCTATTTGACGAACGGCCAGGCTACGAATGGTGAAACATTCTAATGATTTATATATGTGAAATGTTAAGTTCAGTAATTGCCTAAATAGAATATACAGATTTTAGAGTGTTTTAGGAGGGGTCGAAACAGGAAAAATCTGACTTTCCATCTATATGTTGTCCTAATAACTCACAAAACAATAATTTATCAAAAGGGGTTTTTATGCTGAACTTTCGTAACGATTAAAATTCACTTTTTAGTAAGTGTATTGCAATACATAAACCGGACAAACTGTAAACTTAGTTTACATGGAGGATCTCCAATAACTGTTTTGAAACTTTTAAACCAACGCTATGTAAAGTTTTATTTAATATATTTAACTCTACAAAAATTGTTAACTGTAAATATATGGTATCTTTAATTGCCGGCCTCCTCGTGGTGAGACTGCCTAACCATTTTTCAACTATTAAAGGTGAAGTAACAGTAAAAGGTTACTATAATCCAAACAAACACGACAAAATTAAATTTGAGGTTTTTTAATAACGCACGAACATATTAATATTCTAAAGGCTCAAGGGTCATAGTTCAACGCTCCGTACACATTTCAAAATAAATCAAGGCTATTGAAGGACGCGTGTACATTCTTTACACTACCAACAATCTTATTTTTGCATTAGCAAAGCACTACCGGATCAGATAGTCATATAAACTAGGGGACACCCCTGCACGCTTCGCGTGCCAACCCAGTATCTCCCTGAGCTCGAGACAACTCGGCCTTTGACTATAAATATCAAACTTATTGCATAAAATCATTATATTAGATGTATTTATACTATCTCACCCACATTGCTTGTGTTGCTACCTATTTATTAGTATAAACAACCAATGATATTACTTGGCCTATTTCTAACGTGATCATGTCATCTGTTTTTGTTTAACAGCTGATGATTAATTAAATAATTAAAATTACTGCATTAGATGGCCATTAAAAACTTTAAGTAAAGTAAAGCAGAGCTCTACAATTTAATGTGAATAAAACCATGCATATAACCTTCCCTGGTTTACATTATGAAAGGTCCAACCTCCTAAATATTTCAAACCATATTTTTTACATTCCAACAGCTGTTTACACTTTTTGGAAATCGTTATTTACAATTCGAAAACCCGTTATTTTAGATTCATTTAAATATCACGCCATGTTATTCTTATGGCGAAAAACGTACTTTGATGGCTTCTCGTGCCCTTCAAGGTGAAATAAACAAGACGTCTAGGTGAAATGCACAACTACGAACAGAGGCAACTTTCTTTACACCTCAGCCGTTTAATTTGATCATGAAATAAGGGAGAAGCTGCATTAACAAAAATCGGCTTCATGTATCACACACACACACACACACACACACACACACACACACACACACACACACACACACACACACACACACACACACACACACACACACACACACACACACACACACACACACACACACACACACACACACACACACACACACACACACACACACACACACACACACACACACACACACACACACACACACACACACACACACACACACACACACACACACACACACACACACACACACACACACACACACACACACACACACACACACACACACACACACACACACACACACACACACACACACACACACACACACACACACACACACACACACACACACACACACACACACACACACACACACACACACACACACACACACACACACACACACACACACACACACACACACACACACACACACACACACACACACACACACACACACACACACACACACACACACACACACACACACACACACACACACACACACACACACACACACACACACACACACACACACACACACACACACACACACACACACACACACACACACACACACACACACACACACACACACACACACACACACACACACACACACACACACACACACACACACACACACACACACACACACACACACACACACACACACACACACACACACACACACACACACACACACACACACACACACACACACACACACACACACACACACACACACACACACACACACACACACACACACACACACACACACACACACACACACACACACACACACACACACACACACACACACACACACACACACACACACACACACACACACACACACACACACACACACACACACACACACACACACACACACACACACACACACACACACACACACACACACACACACACACACACACACACACACACACACACACACACACACACACACACACACACAACTGCACCTCAGACTTCTGTAGTCGTATACACACCGATGTCAAGTGACTTGTTGACATTAAGAGGAACGACTATAGAATAAGCTTAATTTTTGAATTTGAATTTAAATTTCATATTTTTCCAAAAACCATCTCATAATTGATAATGCTTGTAAATTATTGTACAATTCCTGTGTACTGATATGATTCACTCATCATGTATAGTAAAATTGACATATATAATCTTGGTTCTAATAGCTTGATGTAAAATACTTTGAACGTATGAAAATTTTATAATGTCAATGTTATTATGTTAGCATTAATCTTACATGCAATAAATATCGGTAATTATGTACTTTCTAGAGGATTATGAAAATATGATTTCTTGTAGGAAAATTCATGATATATGAGTTAATACTTCTTGAGGAGGTTGATTTAAGCCGAGGATATTTCACTTTTTTACCAAAAAAATCTAAAAACTAATTTTTTGTAATATTAAAAAACACAAAGTTTTCAAAATGTATTTTTCAACATTTTTTTACTTAATTTACAAAACACATGACCGAACTTTGTCTAGCTGTCTATGTACTGAAAAAATTTTCGTAATATGCATTAAATTCGGGTGCCGGGCCTCCATGACAATCTGCCAGCCGTCCATTGTTGTCCATTGGAACAATTCTTCGGCGATATGTGGTAATTTCTTTTTTGTGGCTAGTCTTAGCTCCTTTTAATATTGTGCATACGCGCACCATAGGTGATTTGCCGCAAAAGTAGTTTTTCCACGATATTTTGAGATATAATTTTCATTGACCCAAATATTACCAAATTCTTGTTCAGCACATAAAATCCATAACAAATAAAAAAACGGTGAAACATACACAAAAAAATGGAAATATATTGAAAAATAGAATTTTAACAATTAAAAATGTTGTTTTTTATAAAACGTTATTTCTGCTGAATAAGAAGTTTTTCTCACAAAACATAGACCTGATTCTGGCCACTGGCGATAAAACATTCAAAATTTTTGAAGCGTCTAGAAACTGTGTGGATACCAAAATATTTTACTAGAATTTTATTTTTAAGAGGAATATCACAAAGAAGAAAACATTTACTAAACTAGATTACTTTGTTGCTACGGGCTGTAGAGCCGTCTCGTTATTACCAAGTTCTTGCAAGTTGTATAACTTTGTTAATTTCACGATGCTTATGTCATTATAACTGCACTATGTACTAACTTTAGTTCTAACCCTGTATATATAGAGGTTATGTTTTAGTTTTTAATTCAACGGTAAAATACAGCATTAATATTATCATTAATAATCAGGCAATTCATGTCACGTTGAAGTTTTATCAACTATTCATTTTTCTATACTTATAAATATTGAAAAAAAAAACACAACAAATAATCCTGTTTTATTACGAAATAAGTACTGTAAATACTATTTGATGTTCAGAGTAGAAAATTAAATATACGTAATCTCACTTTAGAGATGTGCTACCTAAAGTAATAGATTTGGATTTCTAAGTACATAACCCATTAAGAAACCGTGCAATATATGTTTTAAAATTTTAATAAAAATACGTCTCAATTAATTTTATATCAATTATATTTGTACAAATGTCAAGTTGAAACTTGTACAATTATCTTCAGCTTTAAAGTAGATAAGTAATTGATAAAAACTTTATTAATAAAGCTCGTTATATAAATGTAGGACTTATGTAATTCTGACAGTTTCGGGAGTGGGATGAGTGAAGGAGAGGGAGAGGAGGAAAACACGTTGTATATGTGTTAGTGAAGCTGTTACTGTGTTACTCTGCTTCCCCTAGTAAACTCTATAATCTAAATTCCTTGGAGCGTTCATTTGGGCACCTGGATGAACACCATCGATTGCACTTGTACTCTTTTGTTGATGTAGTACCTTTTAATTTAATCGTTCTTAAGTTAATGTTATTTAAAATATTTTGAGATTATTGGTCCGCATAATCCATTTTGTGAGTTCACAAGATAAATAATTATATATTGTGTCACTTTCGTTACCAAATAATGCCTAGTGAACCACAATAAAGTCTTTAAATTTACATTACATGTCAGTCCCACTTTATCAATAGTCTTCTCTTATTTTTATCCATAGTTATTATTTCAACAAGTTTTAAGACTATTGTCTGGTAACAACTTTTTATATTGGTTTCTCCTTATAGTATCGTCAAATAAAACACAATTATGTACCAGTATTTAAAACTTTATATGCCAGGCCGTTTGATAGGAACGTTATCATAATCAGCCTCATTGAAAACAATTGTCACAAAAAGTTAATATAAAGTATTAAAAATTGCAAATAAACATATGTTTTTCGATTTCAGATTATATTTATAAATACTTTTATTCTTCTAAGTGTCAAATAAATAATATTATGATCACTTTATAGTTTTATTTCAAATTGTCTTTGTAGTTTTAATAATTTTAAATATTTAGTTGGCAATTACAGAATTGTTTGTAAGATTATATTTTATATGTAAAAAATGTTTTATATTTTTAATTTTTATATTGTTTGTTATATATACGTATGGTTAGTCGTTATAGCCGACGTCACTTAAGATATTCCAGGATTATTTTTACTATTTTATTGTCTTTCAGGTTTTAGTTTTTTCAACATATTTTTTATTTTGTGTGATATATTAATATTAGTGCATTTTTGCGTTTTTTGGATATGTTTTGAAAATTTTGCCCTTATTGCTCTATTCAAATTATTGTTTTTCTTCTTTAAATATATTAGAGTTTTTTTTACTGTTTTCTCTTCTTTCGAATATTATAGCTAGTTAATCCTATATGAGAAGTGTGTGTTTATGTCGAAAATAATGCAAATATGTACCTTCTTAAAGGTAGGTGTAAATGATGTAATAATGACTTAAAGAGCTATGATAAAAGGCTATAAAAGTAAGTATACATTAACAAGAGGGATACGCTACCACAATATAATTAAAATACTAAGAAAAACGTATAACTTTGTTCAATAAAATTTTAGTTTTAGATAGTTTAGCATCCCAAATGGTGTTTCTCCACCTCTAACCACTGCTTTTGGCGTAGAGTATTTGACTAACAAAAAAGTGTTCACCTCAAGGAATTTCCAGGTTTTTTCTTCTTGATAACTCAATCAATGATACAATTTCCGAATTCATATAACTTCTGTAAATGTTTAAATCAAAATGGTTTTTACAAAGATAGCCTGTGGAATAAGGCAGAATCGAAACTTATTTTTATAACTTTGTTCGTCAACAAAAGAGCAACTTAATGTAAAATATGTAATTTTATCATAAACATCATATAACTTTTGTTTAAAATTTATGTGTATTCCATTAAATGGGGAGGCACTCCAAAACTCTTATTTATGGGAGCCGGCAGGAATGGGGATGATAAATATAACATATGCATTTTATATAAAAAAATGTTTATTATTTAAGGTTCTATTAAACCATGTTTATCAGCAGGTTATTTCTTGATTACATATAATAATTTATGGTACACCCCTATAAATGTGCTACATTTATTATTATTTATTTAACCTCAAGATGCCAAAGATATTGGAAAATATTGATTCTAAATAAATGTGATGAGTGTAAGTGAGCGAATTATTGTTACAAACTAAGGCCTAATATTTCATAGAAAAAGTCACTAATTAATAGCCCAATGACAAATTAACAGCCAGTGGTTATTAATTGATTGCTTTTAAAATTTGTTATGACTCTTGATATCGAACTGAGAATATATTATAGGTTAACTACCTTTAATCTGTCAGTGATCCTGGAACTTATAACTTTTAGATCGTGAATTTAGACTTAAACTTACAACGCTACCAACCAATCAGTTGGTAATGATTAACACCATTATGTGTTAATAATTAACTATGCAAATAGTATGATTAATTATTAACACATATTCCAAGATTAAGTAGAAAATCCTAATTTCCTATATTGTTTAGTAAGCCAAATAATAAAAAAGTACTAAATTTAATTATAGTGTTTTGATTACGTGCGCTGTTTTCACGTAACGTACGTTTTTAACATTATGCATTTGTATTCTTTAAAAAAAAATAGTAAAACACTGTATTCTGATTCAAAGTATTAATAACAACTACAAATATAAAACCAGGTAAATCCCTATGGAAATTGTTTTGTCTACTCGCGTTAGTAAGATTTTATATTTGTTAAAAAATATTTATAAGAATACTAGATTATAAATACGACAAAATGTAACAGCTATCCAACTATAGGCAGGAAATATAATAAATAATTAAATAGTTAGTAAAAGTCAACACAAAAAAATACAAAAACGTAACGATTGTTCATTTTTATTTTGTATACAAATCATAAATCTATCGCTCTTAAAAGAGACAATATTTTCACTTATCCATAATACACCCACTTCCCTCCAAGAAACTAAACTCACCCACCCTTCAATTATTCATTATTAATTTCTAAGACGTCAATCGTAGATATATGAGCAAATATGAGGGGTGAATGAGTGTGATGAGTGTAGATGAATGAGTGTAGTTTTTGATTTTAAGGTCATTTGTAGAGCAATTTATTAATAACCAAATAGCCAGGGGAACTAAGGGACTTACGTGCATTATCATTAATATCATTAAAATCATCTTTAGCTGCCAAAAGTTATGCTAATAAATTTGCAAACTTTGACTAGAGATGTTGAAGTTTCAATTCAATCGTAATTGTGTACAAAAACTGCTAGTTCATTTGCGATTTGATTAAGTGTAAAAGTATAATTTATAAGTTAGCCAACTAAGTTTAGTTTTTAATATATTCGTATCCCTAAAAATTAATGAGATTTATAAATCCAGTTACGGGAATAAACTCATTGAGAGATTAGAGTTCCATGAAGGAAAATGTGTTAAAAAGTTAAGTCACTCAAGTCGAGAAACTTGATTACTTGAGTTTGAAGTACGTTACTCACTTCCTCGCTTAACGTGCATTTTTGGTTGCAAACTTGTTTTAATCTACTTGTAGATTTTATTGGTTTTAATCACTGATTCTTAAACGTTAATTACAACATTTTTGGTACTGCATTATTGGTTTATTAACTAAACAATTAAAATATTATTATATTTTACTATTTTTTTATTTATTTATTTTTTTTTTTTTTTTTGAGATTTATAATATCTCAAAATGTGTATGTTATTAGATTCTTAAAAATTCCTATTAATTCGATATGTACTTGCTAATATTTTAATATAATACTAAACACTAGACACTACAATCACGTTTTTGTTTAGTTTTTCAAATTGATTAAAACTTACAATATCAACCAGCTTAGAAGTAAAATTATCAACTTACTGATTATAAAATTAAATATAACATAATGATTAATAATATAATATGTATTTAAATCTTTTCTAAATTTTCATTTCGAGTAAAAACAAGTTCATAATTTCATCCCCAAAATTCGTCATTGCAAGAAAACAATCACTTTAGGACCTGGACGTTAGGTAAAGAGTTATTAAAATGTTATTTCTTCATATTTTTGGGGATGTCTCATAAACAATTATTTAATTCAATAATAAACTAAGGAAATGCCCAAAATAAGGAATCATTTAATGACAAACAAAAACGTTGTCAATATTTATTCTTCTTTAAATATTTTCCAAACACGCTTGGAATATTAAAAGAGAACAATGCAACTTATCTACTTAGTTACATCTTGGTAGATATTTAAATACAAGCACGTAAAAAACATAACCAAACAAACCATATATTCACCCCTTAATAAAACTTTCTATTCCAATAAACAGGTTTTGAAAATTAATGTTTGCTCAGTAAACAAGTGAGATAGGTTGTAAATAACTCAATAACACTTTTTTATATGTTTAAAAAATATATATGAATAGATATAAAATATTATTGAAATGCTTCAACGTAAGATTACAACTGTATTCTGTAACCCGACAGAATACTACTTACAATTGTTTATTTGAATTGTAAATATTTTAAATTATTCTTTCATATCATATAAAATATAATTTTCTTTCTACAATATAACAGCATATATAGGTATATTCATCCTCTTTGGTAAATAGCTTCAATTTTAAATAAGCTAGGAGGAAAATATTTTACTATTCAATTTATTTAGACTTTAAATACTAAAACAATTAGTATCTTTATCAATAATTGTTACTATCGATTTTTTTGGCATACAGAAATGTTACTACTCATCATGTTTATTTATTTTAGGTTAGTTTTTTCAATGCAACGGAGAGAGTTTTTAAAACTTACCTGGGTTTATTTAAGATAAATGTAAATTTAAAATAGTTTCTTCAATTTAATTTTAATTAAGACAAATGGACTTAGACTGAGGAGTTTAATGCTTAGGCGTAGCGATCTATACATATAGTATTATTTTAGAAAACAAATATACAAAACTATAGAAAAATACTATTGATGTAATATTGTAATATATTTAAATACAAAACTATTTTCAAACTAAACTCTCAATTATTAACATTTTCTTCTCAGCATTTCATGGTATGCATTCTTCTCTGTAGCTGTGTTTAAATTCAATGCCCCAACCTTCTAACATCTTGTAAAAACTGTTCATCTCCGGGAGTTTTAGCAGTTTTTTATCGCTCTTCATTAGTATAATGTTAATAAGTGGAGCTTCTTGAGATCCTATAACAAGACAAACAAAGTGTATTCCATTCAAGGAAAAATGTAGTACATTATATATCACGGTAAAAGTTACAGTTTTCATCAAAGTGTCATTCGTTTTTAATATTTTGTTCTCAAGCCTTTCTTATCAGCAGTAAAATACACGAATTCCTCATGATGCAGATCTAAACTAACAGTATAGTGCAAATCCTAATAAAACTCTACATAATATAACCTTAGAGAATATAGATACAAAATAATATCGATATTATCTTATTATGATTTTAAATTAAAATATTCAGACTAATTGCTATGAAGTCAATATTTATAATTTTACATTCAACTATAACAAATTATAGATTTTGTATTTTCATAATTAAGAAATTATATTACTAAACTTGGAAATTCAAAATTTAGCTCTTATAAAATTAGAATTAAGTTTATTTACTCGTTCCTAGGGTCCCCTTTTTATATAAAGTTTTATATTTATTTGGCTGTTATTCTTCTTCATTTATGAATAATTACTGTCAGATATGTGTGTATAATTACAAATTACATGTTATTTTAGATACAACACATCTTAGTTCACATTTTTAGGATCAAATATATTAAAATAATGAACATTACAGAGAATATTCATTATTTTAATGCACTTAATGTATTTTCAGACCTTGTAGCTATAGTTTTCTTTATAATTACCTACCTTTAACATTACTACATACGTATGATGTCGTAAATCTCTTGTCAATACTAATTGGATACCAATTCCATCTATACTGAAGTTCATCATATCCGGAAACTGAAAATAAAGACCATAGTTAATATAATCGTTGATTTCTAATACATTCTAATGATAAATCCATATTTAATGACTATATTGTTTTTAAATCTAAATCATTAAATAAACTCCCAAGTATATTTTCTTTAACGAATCTTCCGCCTTGACGTGTTTAGTGGTGTTAGGTTGGAGCTCTGACGTGCTTAGTGGTGTTAGGTTGGAGCTCTGACGTGCTTAGTGGTGTTAGGTTGGAGCTCTGACGTGCTTAGTGGTGTTAGGTTGGAGCTCTGACGTGCTTAGTGGTGTTAGGTTGGAGCTCTGACGTGCTTAGTGGTGTTAGGTTGGAGCTCTGACGTGCTTAGTGGTGTTAGGTTGGAGCTCTGACGTGCTTAGTGGTGTTATGTTGGAGCTCTGACGTGCTTAGTGGTGTTAGGTTGGAGCTCTGACGTGCTTAGTGGTGTTAGGTTGGAGCTCTGATGTGCTTAGTGGTGTTAGGTTGGAGCTCTGACGTGCTTAGTGGTGTTAGGTTGGAGCTCTGACGTGCTTAGTGGTGTTAGGTTGGAGCTCTGACGTGCTTAGTGGTGTTAGGTTGGAGCTCTGACGTGCTTAGTGGTGTTAGAATGGAGCTCTGACGTGCTTAGTGGTGTTAGGTTGGAGCTCTGACGTGCTTAGTGGTGTTAGGTTGGAGCTCTGACGTGCTTAGTGGTGTTAGGTTGGAGCTCTGACGTGCTTAGTGGTGTTAGGTTGGAGCTCTGACGTGCTTAGTGGTGTTAGGTTGGAGCTCTGACGTGCTTAGTGGTGTTAGGTTGGAGCTCTGACGGACACGACAAATAGTACTTACTTGTTGAGGTTTAAGTATATAAGCTTGAGGGGAAATTTATATTGTTTCAGCAATGCAACAAAACAATCTATAAGTATTGCAATGGGAAAACCCTATAAATAATTGAAAACAAACATGTAAAAGACAATATAATCAATAAAAATTCCACGATCTTAACGTCGAATTTTATTCATGTGGGAACAATGTAGGACGTAAAATCGTTGACATGTCTACGAATGGCTTATATCGTCACGCCATTGGTCTGTTTTTTAATTTTATTTATTTTTTAGGACCACAGCTTATACTCACTTGTTCCTCGTATAACATGATCTTCATCCTGCCTTGCAGTGAAATTCAAGTTCAATGGCGCATTCCTAGAAGTAAAAAAAATCAAGCATCATCCATTCAGAATCTTTATCCACAAACACTTGAAACTAGATATCATATGAAACTGGCCTGTATAAATCTGTTTTACAAATATTTATTATTCTTTTATTGCTCTACCATAAGCATATATTTTGTTTAAACCGAAGCTTTACTTTATTATACTGGTTAATTATGAACGTTTGTGTTATTTAAGTTACCCTAACAAAACTAGAGAGAGGTTAAAAGTCGTTAGAAAAAAATTACTGGGAAGAATTTGGTTTTTATTTTCATGTTAGTTTGATGATGAAGTGCAACTACATACAAACTGTTATTTGTTTTGTTTAAAATAACATATTATTTTTAATATACACTTATATAACGGAAATAATTTTTACCTGTCACTGCAACGGATCGTGTTATTAGTAGCCCATAGATCTTTGTTATGTGAGAAAATGAAATTACAGGTAGTTAATCAATGTATTATGCTTTCAATCATTTATTTATTGGTAAGACGCCGATCGTCAAGATATAGGCGAATATAAGGATCGTATGAGTGTGATACGTGTAGTTGAACGCCCCTAGTAATTATTACTAATTAATGTCGACTGTTCCTCAGAGAAGCTTATTTATTAATAGCCCAATATCCAGGGCAATAAAGGAACCTACAGCTTCACGTGGAATCCAAACCACGTAATGTTTCCTGATGTTCAGCTAACTGACACGCCTGACACTCAGTTCTCTTCTCTAGACAACACCTGAATATTGACTACCATCCAATATGGACACCCCAGACTTCTGTAGTAGTGTCTACGACGATGGCAACGATTGTGTTTTTATGAATAAAAACACATCGCTTTTATGGATAAAAAATATTATCAATAGATACCTAACATATGTGTATATTAAAAATATGTTATCGCTATTTTAAACAAAATACATCTTACTTTATTTATGTTGGATCAAATATAGTACTAACATAATATATCTGTATAAAAATAACATATTTCATTTAACAAATTATTTTCTAATATCTACATAATATTTTTGTTTTATTAAATAATATGCATAATTAAAAGTAAAAAAGAATTATTTGAAAAGTGTTACGATCTAGAACAGTTATTTTTAAATTCAACGCTACGAAAAGAGAAAAACTTTACAAAACTATAAAACTCACAAAGTAATTTTTTTCTTAAATTCGTATTTTTTAACATATGATTTCTGTGGCTAACTAGAATTCCCTTTGCGCTTTTTTTATCATTATTAAAAGGTAGTAAAATATTGTAAAGATAATCACATTTAAGATATATTACAACTTAGTTTTTAACTAATTTACTACAATTATAAGCTATATAAGATTACAATCTGAAAATTTAAAATATTACAACCAACGATTAATACTATTGCTGATAAATCGTTATTTATCATATTTATCATAAATTTCATTTTTTTAAAGGCCACTATAAGTTACTTTTTTTTATTTTATTTATTTATTTATTGTAGAGGATGTGGATGTTTCATGCCAAATTAACTGTATTTATTGGGTTCGCTACTTTTGTAATTTTTTGTAATCATGTAAAAGTTGCCCTGGCTATTGGGTTATTAATAAATAGTCCTTTCTGAGCTGTCGAACTCAGATAGTAACAATGACTACACTCGTTCATCTACACTCATCACACTCATTCACTCCTCATATTCGCCCATATCTCTATGATCGGCGTCTTAGAGATGAATAATAAATGAATAATAATGTAAATATTGCAAAACTGTTGTATTTGTACTTATTTTTGTGCCGTAGCATAGAGTCGAGTCGGCTTTGGAATAGCGCGATTTACTTTTTTCCCTCCTTATTTCCTTATTTTTCGTCACCCCTCTCGGCCACAGTTTGTGGATTTAATGTGTTACAAAACAAAAAATAAATAAAATGAAGAAGAAGAATTATTTTTTTTTGTATACTACTGTTTGTTAGTTTGGAGACGTTGGGAGTTTTATGTGTGTAAAAGGAGGGGAATTTTGTTTAGAGAGGAATTTTTTTTATAGATTTTACTTTTATATTTTTTTGCTAGAGTTCTTTGTTAACGGGGTTCTCGGAAGCTTGTTATAACATTTCAAACAATTGAAAAATTAGGCGGTTACTCGTTTTAGGTTTAAGATACAAATGGGAACTAACCAACGATTAAATATAGAATTTTCAAATAAAAAATAAACGTTTAAAACATAACAACAATTATTATAATGAGAGTTAACAAAACAGTGGAATAGCTTTAACAATAGTAAATAAATAACAATATACATAAAAGAATAAACAATAAAGCACAACAACGAGATAACAATACTTAACAATAACTACAAATAATAAAAGATAACAAACTAATTAACAAACACAACAGAACAATATGAAAATATAAAGACAGCAAAACCAGGGCCTTGGGAACCCAAAATGTAATTGAAAAGTTAACGAAAATAAAACAAAAGATTTTAATCAATAACTACACCTAATCCAGCGGGCTAAACTAGGCAGATCCTAATGTGAATTTTAAATTTTATAACAAGCCCCGGAGAACCCCGTTACCAAAGAACCCTAAAACCCTCCAACAAAAATAAAATTTAAAAAGAAGCAAATTAAAATAGAATCTATACATTAAAAATTCCTCTCCAAACCAAATTCCTCCCCCCTACCTCTGGACGGGTCAGCCCGTAGGTCCTCCACTGCGTCTTCAAACGACATCAAGGAGGAAGGTAATGCAGGTGACGATCTGTCTCCCCTCCCGGACCCTGGAGCCCAAATCCGAAAGAAACAGCCAGATATGTTAGCAGTCGTGATGGCTGGCAACAAGATGACAAACGGAAAGAATTTCAAAGACAGCTAACGAGAACGAAGAAGGCCAAAGACAGGGAAAACAAAATTAAACACAGAGACACAAACTAAAATAAAGAGTAAATCGGGTTATACCAAAGCTGACCCGACTCTGTGTTATGGCACATTATGTGACAAATAATTACAATGAACTACAAAATGATGATCCTAGAACTCAATATTTATATTGTTACCAATAATTTCATCTTTATATTTGATTTTTAACTTTGAATTGATACAACACTTACCAAATTGAAGTTTTGGTGCCAATATTTTTAGTGTTGTTATTTTTAAAACATTAATTTATATTTAACATAATTATAATCATGTTTTTAAGACTCAACATATATAAATATAGTGACCCCAAAGAAGAGGTAAATGAAACCTTGAATCTCTTTGTAAAGTGTAAAAAGTGTAAGAAGTGTAAGCTATGACAAGTTCCTTTTAGTAACAGTAAATACATGTTTTTAACTATCCTAAATATTTCAATAATTATTTAACGTGTTTAGTCAAACTCCTAAAAATAAGGATAGGAAAATAAGGTCCTACTTACCAAAAACCACAAGATTGAAAAAAATATTAACTATTTAAAATACACTCCATTGCAGCGTCAAGTTACAGATTTCTATATCCTGATTCAAAATATATCGAAGAAATCACAGGAATTTAGTAATTTGTTTGGGGGTATTTTCAAACTTTCGCTAGCAAAGGTGGGTAGTTCCACTTTAATAAACTTAATTTTGACGTATTTATCACTCGCTTATAAACGTTCTCAGGATTTTTGACAAAGTAAAAACATGAAACAGAGTCTCAAGGTTTTTCTATGGGGCCATAATGAATTGCAAAAAAGTCAAGCGGTGTTGATTGTTTAAGGAAACTTTTGTGCCTAAAACGACATTACAAGAACCAATTTAGAAGGAGACAAATATTTGTTCGAAAATTCATTTTTATTCATCTAAAAAATAAAAAATTGTTTACTTGATTATTGTAGGCTTATATGCCTTTATGATTCTAAAAACTTTCGTTTTTTACCAAGCAAAAAGGTAATGATAGTAAAATATTAAAAATATAATAAAATTATAAAAAACTCTCGTTATTATTTTAAGTTTTATTATGCATTATGCATTATTTTATTATGTATTATGCATTACTTCAGCCTTGAATGGGTGGTGGGAGGGCCGCTTCTCAGAACATGTACAGGTGGGTGGGTGCTTCATTACAATACGTGTATGGGTGGTGGGAGGATCGTTTCTCAGAACATGTACGGGTGGGTGGGTGGCTCATTACTACAATACTTTTATGGGTGGTGGGAGGATCGTTTCTCAGAACATGTACGGGTGGGTGGGTGGCTCATTACTACAATACTTTTATGGGTGGTGGGAGGATCGTTTCTCAGAACATGTACGGGTGGGTGGGTGGCTCATTACTACAATACGTATATAGGTGGATATTCACGCTATTATTTGTATTTTTAATACAAAATCACGTGTATAGGTGGGCGAGTGAGTCATTAACACAGTACAATAATTATGGGTGGCTCATTACACAAGAACATGTATTTTCATTACATCACATGAATGGGTGGATGGGTGGGTTAAACTGGTCATCGAAGGTACATTTGAACTCATTTACAATTAATTATGCTGGAAAATGAATATAAAATAAGAAATGTATAAATTTTCCCCACATCCAATTTTTTAAATCATAAAGGTGACACCACTAGCAAATCACATAGTAAATTATTTTTATATAATTCTGTAAAAAAACCCAAACAACTTCATATATACAGATTATTATTGTTATGATTTTTATAAATTTTACTAGCAACTATATTATTTATTACTTACCCATTATTAGGAGTAAGTGTAACAGTCAGTGTACCTTTAGAAAACGTGGTGTAAATGCATTTAATAATTGTTGTAAGATAATTATACGAAGTATGAACGATCGTAAGCATACCACTTTCTTCCATCTGAAACAGAATATAATAATATTTTAGTAAAAATAATTTATAAATAATTATTAAAATGTAACTCTAACAAATATTCAAAATATCTTTCTGATCAAGTTCTGAAGTAAGAAATAAAAATAGTAAGTCAATGCATTATTTTTAAATATAAATTGATTTATTACGTCCATTGAAGGTATTGTGTTCACTGATATAATAGTTTTAAGCAAATAGTGTATATATCTTATTCAATTATATCAAGACGAAAATGGGTGAACATTTTCCAAGACCAAGTGTGTACTTTAAAACAAAATTTAATATTAACCTCTTCACTAACTAATTATTTAGCTCATAAAAATTAAGGTAAAATATATTTTTTACAAATTTGATTGAGTATAGTGGATAGTTTTAAATAAAATAATAGTTTTAAAATGTATAATTAATTTAAATTAAAGAACTAAATTTATTATAAATTTTATAAAATCACTCTTTCAGTGAGTTGCTGTACTATATAAATAAAAAATCCTTTATCGTATACTACAAAAGTATCATACAATCTCTTCGATGCTTTCTATTATTATTTTAGTTTAAATCATTAAAATTATTTACCTTTATAATTTAAAAATATTATGAAATAAAAATTTCTGCTGAATTTTAAGAGTTTACATACACTTTGAAGAGCATTATCAGGTGCCCCATTGTTCTTCCAGTAGGCCTTTATCGATGAGACCAGATTTGGATCACAGGGAGCAAAAGTAGGATATGCCTTCTTGATGAGTTGTCCATGAGAAATTTTCAAGAATAGGGCTGCAACTGCAATTATATACCACTTCATCTTCCACCTGAAAAAAAAAACTTTTATTATAAAATTAGTAGAATATTAAATAATTTTAAAGCCGTACATCTCTATAATTATATTGGAAGTTGAAGTTCTATATTTTAGTTAGTTGACCTCTTTAATGTGTTTTTGGGTTGAATTTGAAATGTTTAGTCTAATTTAAAATAAAAATTTAGTGATTGTTTAGATAGTTATTCAGTTCAACTCATTGTACACCAGTGACTCCTTTATCAGGCAATTCCTACGATAGCAATTAACTTATCATGATCTTCCCTCCCTTCACACAGCTGAATCATTCTCTGGGCCAAGAGTAAGCTCGCCTCTAACGACTGGTAAGATACTCACACACAGAGTAGTAAGCTCGAGACACAAGGTGGCTTTAACCTAGCCTTGCAGGCCTGCGCAGTAGGAGCATGTTTAATTTCGTCTGGGAGTCCAAACACGGCCCCTGCCTGTGAAGGCAGGCGTTCGTAAACATTCGTTCTGTGTTGTCCAGTACGAATGTTATCCCTGCCTCTGGTGTTGTGGGTATGTAAGTCGCTGCCCCGTGTGAGGCTGCATTTGGACAGACAAAACATTGCTGCTTCTAATATGTAGAGGCAGGGTAGGGTTAATGATAGCGCACAATAGTCAAAGACAAAGGGACATTGCAGCTCTGAAGGGCTTTAACCTTAACGGAGTGCCACTAAGACACCAAAGCATATAGCAGCAGTTTCACAGCCAAGTATTTAAAAAAAATCTGGTGAGGGGATCAAAACCTACTCTGACCAAATCACTCACCGCCATGTATCGGAATTCCATCAGGATGGTGACTGCTTATATTACTGGACACGGTCACTCCAGGAAACCTCTCTAAGACATCGGTATCTACAGAGAAGACACTAGTCACCGGCTTTGTTGTGAGGCTCTTGATTCTACCGAACATCTATTAACTGAGTGTGAAGCTCTGGGGCTCAGGAGAAGGAGAATATTCGGAGACGAGCTCTCAAAAGAATGAATGTTAAATAGTCTGGGGAAAAATATTTTAGAGCTGGCTAAGCCGTTTGAAATGGGTACCCCATTCTAGTAAGCCGTATCGGAGCACAATAAACCTAAGGTTGAAGTGCAATCTAGGAACAGCCTCAGAGATTTTCTTCCCCTCATTAAACTAAACTATGATTGTAAAAGTGTTTTAATATATAAATTATTAAATTAAAGCTGTGGTTGTACTTTTAAGATAATAATAGAATAAGTATTCTATTAGTTTTCGAGTTATTAGTTCGAAGGAGAAAACACACTTCGAAAGGATCAATACATCATGGGGAAGTATAGACTACCCCTGCCATATGAGTTAACAAGGGATGTTAAACATAATATAATGTTTAAATAAACGTATTTAATGGAATTTATAGTAAGCTAGCTGTACCCACTTCGCCGATCATAATATTGAGTTTGATTATATAATCAAAATGTTATATAAGCAAACAATAACAGCTGATCTTTGTATAGTTTACTACTGTACTCAATTATTTTTAATTTAAAAAGTTACAGGGCACAAATAACTGGATTTGACTCTGAATCAGTGAAATGTCAGGTTTCACGCCACATTTAGCCATGTCATGTGAACTGGCTATGCAGTTGGTCAAATTAAATTGTACATTTTCCAATTAAAATCAGTTTATCTGAGATAAAAAAAGTTTCAAAGTCTAGAGATATCTGTAAGTCTACTTTTAGAGGGCACAAAGTACTATATTTGACTCTAAATCAATAAATTATGTGTATCTATGATCATTATGCCATGTCCTATGATCTTACTATGCATACTTTAAAACTTAATTGTCAATTTTCAGATTTATAACTGTTTGTTCTCCTAGATAATACAGTTTCATAGTCTAGAAAAAATATAAGTCTACTTTTAGAGGGCACAAAGAACGGTAATTGACTCTGAATCAGTGAAATATCGTGTTTCTAGCCATGTTTAGCCATGTCCTACGACCTGGATGTACATTTGTTCAGATTAAATTGTATATTTTCCTATTGAATAAGTATGTTCTCCTAGATAACAAAGTTTCACAGACTAGAAAATTCTGTAATTCTACTCTTAGAGGCCGTAAATTAACCAATTTGATTTACAAGCTCAAATTGAAAATCTAGCTCTACCTAAGGATGAAGGAGGTAAGATAGAGCAAAAAGTCATAGGGCCAAAGTTGTAGATGGTCTCAAATCAGAAACAGAAAATGGTGTTAGTTTTGCTGTAGAACCGTTCTTTCAGCCGCTACAGTCCAATTAGAGAAACGCTGTTTTTTGCATTTAAAATTGTTGCACTAAAAGTCTGCCATCTTCGATTTACTAAGAATTTTCTAAAATACCTGCTTATTGCAGATCTAAAACATAAGACCTTTGACTCTACAAAATGTCAGCCTTGTAGGCTTAGTACCTTTTTAGTTACAGTGATGAGGCAGTGGTATTTTTCTTTTATTGGTGTAGATATCTAACTTAGTGTAAGTAAAATTGATTTTGTAAATATAAGTTATTTCTCTCTAAATAAATTGTAATTAATAACTTTATAAGAAGACTTTATAATATTTGTAGTGGTCTTAAAACAAAGTTCAAACAACGTTAGCTAAGTCATTTTCGTAGTTAATGATCTTAATTGTATTTTATATATTTAAATAGGTGATATTATTTTTTAACTGTTATTTAAACCATTAAACAACTCCTAAAAATTCACCATGGCCAGTCACTTAACAAAACAATCATTACTGAACTGAAATATAACAACACTAAGCAATCAATACTTATGTCCTTAAGTCTATTCAGTCGACAGTAGTGGCGCAGTGTTGTAACCCAGATACTTGGGGACAAAGCGTTGAGCAGATTGTAGGCGACAAGTTCTACCTCTTAAAACTGACACGGCGTCTACTTAGTGCTTGTCATCGATGTAGTCAATACTAGAAATGTCTGTCGTATCCATGTTGGATGGTATTCAAGGTTCACATGTTGTGTAGGGAAGAAAACTGAGTGTCAGGCTTGTCAGTTAGCTGAAAATCAGACCACCACTACATGGTTCGGATTCCACTTAAATATGTAGGTCCCTTAGTTGTCCCAGCTATTAGCCTATTAATAAATAATTCTTTATAAGTTATGGTCGACCCCAGGGAGTAATAATGACTACACTCGTTCATCGACACTCATTCGTCCCTCATGTTCACTCACATCTTGACGATAGGTGTCTTACTAGTGAATAATAATTAATATTTCAGTCAAGATGTTAAATGAAAAAAAAATTCTGTCTGTTTCTGATTGATAAGTCCATATTCAGATCCCCTGTAGATTCACTGTGTTTAGCAACGTCTATAAACGATTTTTGTTCAAGTGTATATTAGCGATTTTAATAGAGGTGAAGTATAACATGAATCTACAGGAGAACTGAAGATATATTTATAAATCTATAACGCGTCGTCTGCTTTAGTTTGATCTACAGGGGACCTGAAGATATATTTATCAATCTGTAACGTGTTGTCTGCATGAGTTAAATCTATAGGGGACCTGAATATGTATTTATCAACTTGTAACTCGTCGTCTGCATGAGTTGAATCTACAGAGAACCTGAAGATGTATTTATCAATCTGTAACGAGTCGTTGATATCAATTTTTTCATGTTGGTCATTTTGAGGCACGTAAGTAATGGTTAGTTATATTCCTGGGCTAAAATCTCTGATTGCACTAAAACAATCAACCAGGGATAAGCTAGCAGAGCGTGAATTTAGTCACGGTGAAAAAATTATAAGGTGCTTTAAGATATTTAAGAAACCTTCAATAAAAATCATCTGAATAAAGTTTGTTGGGATTGATTTCAGTAATAAGAATAAGTTTACCGGATCATAGGTCTACATTCCAGACCACGGACGAAAGAATTTATCATTTGTGTGTAACATACATCCTAGAACTCAATAGATTTGACTACGAAATATTTTATGTAATATAATAGCCTGCTCGTATATTTCCTTAAGGGTTTAATAAAAGAAGGAAAGATATAATGTAAAAGGGATGAAGAAATACCGTGCGTTTAATATTACAAGAATACTTTTTACTATAATTATGATAACTCAGATAAATACTGTACAAATATTTGTTGTTTTAAAAAAATTTGTTTTTATATGAATGAAAACTAAATGAATATAGAAGGGTTCTTCACCAATGAAAATTGTACAGATAAAAAATTTTACACATTTTATAATGTAAATTATCTCACCATATAACAAAAGTAAATGGTAAGATATTTTTTTTTTTAGTATTAAGAACGTTTAATGTTGTAACGAATAGAAAATTCAGTTTTTAAATAACTATTTTATTCAAAGTTTATAAAAGTTAAGCAATTTCACTTGTTATATTCTTTTAATTACGCTGGATATTTTTTAAGTAAAAAAACCATAGAAGAAAAATTACTTATTGATATAAAAAGTTATAGCTATCTAACTATTACTTACTCTTGATGGTTCTTCAATTGATGCGAAGCGGGAGTCTAACACTTAATGCGATTAATTAAAAAGTTAATGAGTTTAAATATGTGTGGAATATTATTAAAATACGATTGATTATTCAACGCACGTGTCTTAATTAAGCACAAGCAATCCTTTTATAGTAAAATGAAGGACGTAACCATGACATAATGTCAAAATGTTTTACATTAACGTTCTCAGAATCAATGCCGTGACGATGTTGACCAGCCGTAACCATGACAATGCCTTGACGCCTTGCGTGGCTGCCATATTTTACTTCATTACCTACAACTGTCTGATTAACTAATTGTTTAAATTTTAGTAAGTCATGATAAATAGATCCTATATTGTTTATATTGTCCTTTAAATTTTTAGTTTGTTACTTTGTATAAATTGTTTTATATTGCTAGACACAGTGCGTTACTAGGTCACGCCATGTGTCAGAGCTTTAGTCAAGCGCTCATCTTAAGTTGGGAAATCCATATTTAGTTTCTTTAATTAATCATTCAAAACACAACACTATCAATCCCTACAAATGTTTTTCAATTATATCATGTGTCTTTAATTCCTTTTCCTCTAAGAATGTCGATAATTAAGAGAGTTTGCTTCAAATAAAATATATAACTGAATGTATTATAGAATTACGATTTTTTATGTTTGTTTTCATTGTTAGAAACTTACCATTTTATCTAGCATACAAGCAGCATAGTCACCAGCATATTTTAAGAATAAATTTCATATAATGAATGCTTAATTATTGCTTATCAAGGTTTTGTAAATAGATTAACGTTTGTAACATTTAACAGGCAAATGAATTCCAAAAATATTCTATTTAATTTACTGGAAATTCCTTATTTACCATCCTTACAGGATTTGAAAAAATATTTATTAAAACAAAACAATCACTGTAGGGCTGTATGAAGCTTAAACAATTAGTATTCAAAACGTTTCTCTTTCATGAGTTTTTTTTTTAATTGAACGTAAACATTTCAATAAAACAAGAACTGACAACAATACAATTTTCTTCAATATTCATTCTTGCTAATTTACTCATTAATATATAATTATTCTTGTTTAATAGCAATACAGATAGTTATTACTTTTTTAATAATAGTTTTTGTTGTAAAAAACGGATTTTCTGTTATTCACTGCACCAATTAGTCTGCGTTACCTAACCTTATACTTTTTAATGGTTTTGCTGTCTTTATTGTTTTATGGGTACCTCTCTTGACATACATAACTTGCTGCACTGCAGATTTTGTTATTTAGGGAAAACATCAAGACTTTCACTGTCGGTAAACTTCATAGTAAACAGCTCATTAAATAATAAAACATTGAATTGCATTACGCTTAGTAGTGCAGAGGTCTGATAGAGACAATAATGATTTGTAGATTTTGAAGTGAGAAAGTGAAGGAGGAACCGGAGGACCACGACCAGTGCGGATCTAAATAAGCAGCATAGTAAAAGGACGATGGTATATTGGCAGGAGAGAAAAGAGAATGATCGCAATAGGACAAATGTTCATTGAGTTTTTTAACGTGGTCCTCATACATCCTAGTCAAAAAAAAAAAAAAAAAAAGAAAAAATGAAAACAAATAATTAGCACAGTGAACTGTAACTATTGACAGACTAAAATTTTATAAGTTAGTAATTATTGTTTATGTTCCAAAAATGGGATATCTATAATTAACAGTTGGCAATGTTAATAGTGAACTACAAATCCATATATGCCTAATTCTACCTACACTATATGAAAACTTGGGAAAACAATTTTAAAATATATTTATCATTTAGAAATTCAATAAAATATTAGGTGCTTTATAAGAAAAACCTGAGTTGGCCACGTTATTGGAAAATGTGGTGATTTTGAAAAGGGTTACGTATTTACTTGTAATCCTTTCCAAAAAAATGCCCCTATTAAAAAATGGTTGTAAGTGCTATAGTTTACAAGATCCCAATAGTTTCAGAATTAATTAAAAAACACATCGTACAACGTTATAATCTAAATTTAGTTTTGCTTTAAGTAGAATAATTTCCCACTGGTACTTTAATACTTCTTTAAAATACAGAATTAGGTTCTAAGGTGAGTAAATTTCTAAATATTTTCCGTTAATTTACTACTATTACTTTTTTTGTTTCATTTGATTCTCTACCACTTGATAAATATTCTATGACTCTAAAAACTCTTCCCCACTCATTTTTACGTCCACTGTGGTATTCTTTATCTGCTAGTAATCCGATATCGTTTGCCTTATCTTATCGCTTTCCAACAACATACTCACGGAGGGGGCATATGGCGGTAAGTCAATCATTGGATTTACTAGTTTGTGATCAACTTTAGTAGCTACCTAACTTCACATGACCTAATCTTACCTAACCGTAGTTGCGATAAGAAATTTAGTTTCAGTGAAGTAACGGAAAAAGTAGTGGTAGTGAATAACAGTATAACAGCATTTTATTAAGTAAAATCTTAATGAATAAATACTACTAGAAAATCACTATTCAGCTTTGGATTAAAATAAATTTTAGGTTTCCGATACAAATATAAATTGAAATTTAAAATAAATTAATTTTGTGGATATTTATTCTTCCCAATTTATAACAATAATACGTTTTAGTTCATTTTTTATGCAAAAATTGAGTTTGTTTTAAAATCAATTATTTCCAATTGTATCCGTTAGAATGCCGAGAACCAATTGAATTGGTTGAAATCTCTTTTGTAGACATTTTTGGGAGGGATATTATAACTATCAGTTACTTAGAGACATTTCTTGTTCTTTGTTAGGAATTACTTTTGTATGTTTGTGGAAGTGAAATAAAAAAATATTTTAGAACCTGTTTTACACTTTAAAATAATAAAACCTTAAAGATTTGGTTTACTTATTTAGCCTTGGATAAGTATTTTCTAATCTTCTTTTACAGTTAATCTATAATCCAAATGTTTAAGTGGCCTATACATATTTGTTAAAAAGCATGCCTAATTAGTTGTTTAATTAGTTTGATTTGGGAATTTAATTTATTCTTATTTCATTTATCTTCAGTCGTTATCAGTCGATCGTGTACTGAGCACACGTGCGATGTTCCGAGTCCCAAGGTAAAGCGTGTCACGTGCTGTGTAGGCAGGTCGTATTTTGCTAATTTTTAAATTAAACTGTAATTTTGTGTGTTAAGTGATTATAATGGCAGGTATCTGTAGTATATGTAGTGTTAATTGTGAAAATAATGCTGAAAGCGTTAAATGTGTGAGAGAATGTGGGCGTTATTGCCATTTAACGTGCTTTACTGGTCAGTCATATAACTTCAAAACGTGTGCAGTAAAAAAGGGGTGGTACTGCGATGCATGTAAAAAAAGACAAAATACGTACATCATCCGCGAGGAGTAGCAGAGCCTCGACGACCAGCACGACGCTGACGAAAGAATTCCTCGTCTCAATGATGAAAGGGCTGAAGAGTGAAATCTTTGTGCGAAATGAAAAACTACGCAAAACAGTTTGAATAATCCAAACATTTTGTAGAAGTTCTATCAGAGGCATTCGACCTATATAATTATTCTGGAGAAAATTAGTCAGCAGTACGGAGAAATAAAATAAGAAGAAATTGAACAACTTAGGGAAGAGAACGGAACCTTGATAAAATAAGTAAAGGATGTCCAAAAAAGAATGAAAAGTATAGAACAATATTTCAGAAACGCGAATATTGAACTACCTGGAATTCCACAAACTCCGGGAGAAGTCACCCTATCGATAGTAGAAGACGTAGGTAAGGTGATCGGCGTAGATGGGAAGACTGGAAACATTATGGCGGCTCACCGTGTCCCGTTCTTCAAGAAGGAGTGGACCCCCCAAATCGTGGTGATGTTCCATAACCGGGTGCTGAAGACTGAATTGATGGAGAAGTACAGGTCATCTAGGAAGCACAACAAGCATCTTAACGCAAAACATGTAAATAGTAAATTTTCTATTATTAATATGTACATATATGAGTTTCTAACCCCTGAAAATAAAATGCTTCTGAGTTTATGTAAAAATGCAAACTTTTCATAAACTTGGTTAAAGAAGAGAAAATATTTTGAAGAAAAGTTTACCAAAGGTAATAAGAAATTTTTAATCAAATAAAATATATAAGGTTCGGTTAAAAAAATTGATGTTTATCTCTGAAGAAAGTAATAATGTACTTACTTTGCACATATACTTATGGGGACGAATTCTTATGAACGGTTTTATGTTAGACTAGGTGTATATAAATATTAAATAGTTGTAAGCTGAATAAAAACACCAATTAATTTAAATTGAATATTATAACTAGAAGAATTATTAGTGAAAAGGTGTCCTGTATTCTTTATGGTAAAGTAATCTTTTGTTTAAGGAAAGGTTGTACGTAAAGATCTTCCACAGTGATAGAATTTAGTGATAATACTTCAGAGGCTGAACACCGGTTAACATTGTATCACAGTTTTATCACTGATAAAAGTGACTTTTATTATGATGCCGGCCTTCGAAACTGTGAAGGATGGTTGTGTATGTTCCTAACATGTTAAATAACAAATTATGTGTATTTTAATGGAAGGAATGAAGATAATTTCATTTACGATCATTTGCCATTCCTGAAAATGTTTCTTATAAAGGTAATAGTCAAGTGAAACTGTGATCTGAAAATTTGTTTTCAGAATTCTCAAAAATATTAGTTACAAGAGGCCCCAGGGTACCTAAATTACAGGATTTACACTGTTGATCTATATTGTAATTTGTTTTGATCCGACGAACACTTTAGTTTTTACACCGCTCAATGTTGGAGAAAGTAAAGCAATATTGAAATAGATCAGATACAACAGTCGAATATTCTTACAACAATTTGTATTTAACTCCAATCTTATATTTTACGAAGTATTATATTCGCTTATTCCCAGTTATTACTAGTATCGGTGTCTTGACTGTATATAGCTAATCTGCGTCTGAATAATTATTATATCAACAAAATTAAACAAATAATTTGATTTCTTACAGTTAGATGTTTTTAGTTCTATGTATACAAGTCACCAAGAGGGCTCAAGAAATTCACAGAGTCCAAGCAAGTCTTGGTGTATTAGACTTAAGATATTTGTTTTGTATGTAAATTAAAATGATAGTAATTATTTTGCAAGCCGTAGGTGTATATTCCAATTATCCAAGAAATGTTTCTTCAAATGGATTTCTGACTGAACAAGTGATTATTGTCTGTCATATGTCAAACGTAGTACACTTGGCAACACTGTGCGAAATATCTACATTAAAATGCCTCTGAGTACGCCTATGTCAAGTGAAGACATTCATTAAATATAATATAAACGGTTATTTAACTATATAAAACTTTATAATTTAACTTTATAAGTATATATTTAACTTATATTTTTATGTGGGAGTGGATAATAATGGCACGATCTCAGTGATATTGTAGAGACCTCAGTAAAATTATCTTTGGCTTTCTTATAACTTAATTGATTAATTTATTAATTTACTCTTTAGACGCCGATCTTCAAGACATGGTCGAATATGGATTTCGAATTAGTGTAATGAATGTAGATGAGCGAATGTAGTCATTGTTACAAACTAAGGCTGACTACTCATTTGAACGTATCATTAATTAATAGCCCAATGACAAATGAACAACCGGTGGTTATCAGATTATCCCTTTCCAAATTTGTTCTGACCAGAACTAAAAACCTTTAGCTTATTAGGCTGGACTTTAACCAACTACTCTAACGACCAATTAAATTGTCGATAATTAATTGATTGCTTACTTTCACCAACCTTTGACATCACTGCATACGTAAAACGACGAAATTCTCTCATCAATACTAATGGGATACTAATTCCATCTGTACCCAGGTGCATCATTTCCTGGAACTAAACAAAGCATCTAGTTAGTACATAATATATTGGTATGTCAAAACCTTTTCTAATGTAACTATAAGGTGTACTAATGTAACTGTACTAAGTACTAATGTAACTGTAGTGTGTACTAATGTAAATGTAGTGTGTACTAATATAACTGTAGTGTATACTAATGTATATGTAGTAAATACTAATGTAACTGTAGTGTATAATAATGAAACTGTAGTAAATACTAATGTAACTGTAGTGTGTAATATTGTAACTGTAGTAAGTACTAATGTAACTGTAGTGTGTACTAATGTAACTGTAGTGTGTACTAATATAACTGTAGTGTATACTAATGTAAATGTAGTAAGTACTAATATAACTGTAGTGTGAACTAATGTAACTGTAGTGTGTAATATTGTAACTGTAGTAAGTACTAATGTAACTGTAGTGTGTACTAATGTAATTGTAGTGTATACTAATGTAAATGTAGTAAATACTAATGTAACTGTAGTGTATAATAATGAAACTGTAGTAAATACTAATGTAACTGTAGTGTGTAATATTGTAACTGTAGTAAGTACTAATGTAACTGTAGTGTGTACTAATGTAACTGTAGTGTGTACTAATGTAAATGTAGTAAATACTAATGTAACTAGAGTGTATAATAATGAAACTGTAGTAAATACTAATGTAACTGTAGTGTGTAATATTGTAACTGTAGTAAGTACTAATGTAACTGTAGTAAGTACTAATGTAACTGTAGTGTGTACTAATGTAAATGTAGTGTATACTAATGTAAATGTAGTAAATACTAATGTAACTGTAGTGTATAATAATGAAACTGTAGTAAATACTAATGTAACTGTAGTGTGTAATATTGTAACTGTAATAAGTACTAATGTAACAGTAGTGTGTACTAATGTAACTGTAGTGTGTACTAATATAACTGTAGTGTATGCTAATGTAAATGTAGTAAATACTAATATAACTGTAGTGTGAGCTAATGTAACTGTAGTGTGTACTAATATAAATGTAGTAAATACTAATGTAACTGTAGTGTATAATAATGAAACTGTCTTAAATACTAATGTAACTGTAGTGTGTACTAATGTAAATGTAGTAAATACTAATGTAACTGTAGTGTATAATAATGAAACTGTAGTAAATACTAATGTAACTGTAGTGTGTAATATTGTAACTGTAGTAAGTACTAATGTAACTGTAGTGTGTACTAATATAACTGTAGTGTATACTAATGTAAATGTAGTAAATACTAATGTAACTGTAGTGTATAATAATGAAACTGTAGTAAATACTAATGTAACTATAGTGTGTAATATTGTAACTGTAGTAAGTACTAATGTAACTGTAGTGTGTACTAATATAACTGTAGTGTATACTAATGTAAATGTAGTAAGTACTAATATAACTGTAGTGTGAACTAATGTAACTGTAGTGTGTAATATTGTAACTGTAGTAAGTACTAATATAACTGTAGTGTATACTAATGTAAATGTAGTAAGTACTAATATAACTGTAGTGTGAACTAATGTAAGTGTAGTGTTTTAATCGTACTAAAAATCATAATATTAGTAACAAATATATTTATAATGAGTGTGGAAGTTCATAGAACACTTATTAAGATAAATATTTTTAAATAACGTCAACTACAAATTGCTCTTTAAACAAACGTTGAGACATGACGTTGTCACAGAAAATCTCATAAACCAACCAAGTTTTTGTGATAAACCTATTTTTATTCATAAAAAATCCCAAATATGTAAATTTACTTACATATACTTTTGTGCTCACGAAACCTAAAAGTATATGAAAATAGTCTAATCTAGACGTAGTGTACATAATGTCCAGCACTGGCAAATGTTTTCCAAATAGTTCCAGATAAAGCAATAATACACCTAAGAATCAAAATGTTTAAGTAAATATTAGTTTTACTCCTTTTTACGGGTTTGGTAGTTTATCAAATTAAAGGCCTTTATTAGGAGAATTGAATGCCAAAAATCTAACCTCAAAAGGATAATATTCTTTTCCCGGTTTCAGATTGAAAAGTAAAAATGTTATGAATGTGTATTAGACTTAAGGGGGTAGGTGCATGGAAAATTTTTATTTTTATCGAAAAATGTATTTTTTCACCATTTTATAGCATAAAATGTCCTCTTTCCAACGGTATATAACACTAATTATTTATTATTTTCTAAATGTGCTTCAATATTAGTTTTCTAAAAGTGTCCTACTCGATTTCCTATTGAAATCATCTCTCTGAGTGCCTCACGTTGTGTATTCAATTATTACTCTAATATCATCTTTATATAGTAATACTAGTGCATATAGTAATTGTAGTAATACATTTGAAGAAGATAAAGGGAAGGAACCATCATATGCACCAGGGTTTTATTAATGTAAGTTTTTGTGTTGTTTTTATTAGTAAAACTGTATTTATTTTGGTTTATTGCGATTTTCCGAAAGTTGTGTTTTTTGACACATATGTTCCTTTTTCTCAAAAACTATTAATGGTAACAAGATGAAACTTTTTGTGGTTATATATGTAACTTAGTTACACAAGCAGAATAAAAAAATAGTCAAAATTAACAAAGAATAAAATTAAAAAAAAATTATAAATAATAAGAATTTGAAAAATTTTAAAGGTTTTTTTAAAATTTTGTGAAAAATTTATAATTATTCCAAAGTTAGATTTTACACCCGTAGTTTATGTAACAAAGGCCAATGTATCAGATAAAAAAAACAGAAATGAAATATCTTTTCTACTTTCTGAGAAAAAGGTACATATGTTAACATTACGGAAGATAGGGCGCACCTACCCCCTTAAGGAATCATTTTTAGGGTTGTTAGTGGCTCTTTTCCTTGATCAAAATTGCATTATTGAGACATCCTTGAGGGTATATTCTTCAGATTAAATATTTAGGACTTAACATAAATTATGATCTACATTTAGCCCATCACAGTATTACGTACCCCATTTCTATTTTAGTTTGATGATGAAAGAAAATGTTCGAACATATTTTAAATGACGAACATAAAAATCATACTTACGTTTTCCTCGTATAACATTGTCTACATCCTACACTACATTGTATGTCATGTTTAATGAAGCATTCATACAATTGAAAAAAATGTATAACTCATTAATTACAAAATCATTTTAGAACATTTATTTGGTATTATCCACATCAAAGTAGTTAGGACATGATAAATTATTTATTATACATAAAGTTATATTCTTTTAATTATTCTACTGTTGGAACATGTTGTTTTAATCTGTTTTTCTTTTGTTATACTGATTTTTCATTAACGTCAGCATTGTTCCTTCAACATAAATTACACATTCGTTATAAAAAATGTATGTTCTTTTAACTATTCGCCTTTAGGCACAAATGTTATTTTAATCTGGGTTTTATTTTATTATACTTATTATTCATTAAAATCGTATGTACTTAAGCTTACTTCAATCCGAAAGTTAAACTACAAATCTCGTAATCATACTAACATCAATGGATGTGTTTCGGTGGGAGGTTCAATGATGGAGTTATCAGCACAACAATACTGAAAAGTAATAAACATTGCAATCTTCTTGTGATCGGGAAACAACCTCGATGTATTGATAAACCAGGAGATGAAAATACTTCTAAATGTTTAATAACACACTGATGTACCTTATCAACCTGAATAATGAAGTAACTTTAAAAACAAACTTGATTGGGGTATACATATGTGTACAATGATATTGATCCACTCACAACAATGCTGCAGGTGTAAATATGTGTACAATGATATTGACCCACTCACAACAATACTGCAGGTGTAAATATGTGTACAATGCTATTGATCCACTCACAGCAATACTGCAGGTATACATATGTGTACAATGCTATTGATCCACTCACAGCAATACTGCAGGTGTAAATATGTGTACAATGATATTGACCCACTCACAACAATACTTCAGGTGTAAATATGTTTACAATGATATTGACCCACTTACAATAATACTGCAGGTGTAAATATGTGTAAAATAATATTGTTCCACTCACAATAATACTGCAAATGTTAATATGTGTACATTGATATTGATCCACTCACAGCAATACTGCAAGTGTAAATATGTGTACATTGATATTGATCCACGCCCAACAATAATACAGGTGTAAATATTTGTACAATAATATTGATCCACTCACAACAATACTGCAAGTGTAAATATGTGTACAATGATATTGATCCACTCACAAAAATACTGCAGGTGTAAATATGTGTACAATGATATTGATCTACTTACAACAATACTGCAAGTGTAAATATGTGTACAATGATATTGACCCACTCACAACAATACTGCAAGTGTAAATATGTGTACAATGATATTGATCCACTTACAACAATACTGCAGGTGTAAATATGTGTACAATTATATTGGCCCACTCACAGCAATAATGCAGGTGTAAATATGGGTACAATAATACTGACCCACTCACAACAATACTGCAGGTGTAAATTTGTGTATAATGATATTGACCCAATCACAACAATACTGCAGGTGTAAATATGTGTACAATGATATTACTTTGCCTATTTCAAACGTGTTTATTCCATTTGTTTTTGTTTAGAAGCTGAAGGTTAACTAGATACATAAAATAACAGCATTATATTATCATTAAACCCATGCTTACAACATTACCTGGTTTAACATTATGAAACATCTAACCTCATCAATATTAAAAACACCATTGTTTACATCTCAACCACTGTTAATACTTTTTTACATTTTATCAGTTGTTTATGCAACATGTTTTCATCATTTACATTTGAACAGCTGTTACGTTTCAATTCATTTAAATCTCTTCATGTTATTATGATGGCTTAAAAACGTACTATGAAGGCTTGCCGTGGCTTTCAGGGTAAAAATATTGAATAGTTAAAACCTTACTGCACAACTACGAACAAAAGCAAATGTTTGTACACCTCAACCGTTGAAATTTGTTAAAAAATAAAGGAGGAGTTGTGTTGACAACAAAACTTCTTAACGTATTAGATTTAAGGAAGGTGAACTATCTAAATTCAATTAAGTTTTTTTAGGCTAAAGAAAGGGATGCTTTATGAAAATCTTAATATAAAGGGCGAGTAAGATTTTGGCCTCTCATAAGGAACATTCAAGTATTGCTCACTAATTTTTAATAATTATACTTGTTTTATGATGAATAGCTACAATCATCAAAAAAATTATATTTTAAAGAACTACAAATATGTAAAGTATAAACTTTATGTATGAATGTTTTCTTTGATTACTATGTGTAAGGAGATGTTGCTATAACAAAAGAAAAAAAAGAAAAAAAAACACTTAAGTTGTAATGCACTTCTTTGGTTTAAAAATACATTTTAATCTTCTCTGAAAGTTATAAGCGAATCACAGAAAAATTAAATTCCTAAATATAGTGTTTTGTATGTCTTTGTATTGAGCAAAATAAAGTTACATAGATCAACAAAGTACGACTTAATATTAAAAACAAAAATAGTATCGTTTCTTTACATTCTTCAATTGGGAATCGAGCAAATTTATTATTATTTTTTTCTTGAAAAATCGTAAGACAAAATAATTTAAAAAAACTCCCAATAAGAAACTCACTCCAAATCATCTTTTTCCAATTATTTTTGTGATTAATGTTTAGTCACATTTAAAACATTTTTTTAAGTGCAAAAACCAAATACTTATTAATATTATCCTTATTTATATTTGTAGCTGTGTAGTGTTACACTCCGTAGCCATTTTTAGGAACAAGTATAACAGTCATTCTACCTTCTTTATCGTAATTCAAGTAAATGCACTTCATTATTGAGGTAAGATAATTGTATGAAGTGTGAACTAGTGTGAGCATACCATTTTCTTCCATCTGAAACAAACAATAAAAATAACGTATACATTATAATTAGTTTATAATTTATATTTTAACATAATACTCCTATTGTTTTTTATGGATTTTATAGACCAGCTACCAAACAAATAGAAGATTTAAAATATTGAACACATAAAACTATTTAAATAAAATCTACAGTTCAAAATACTTATGTCTTTAGTTTTTTAATATTGATTTTCTGTCACAGAGCAAAATCCAGGTTTCTTAACTATTCAACACCTGCTTATCCGATTCAATGAAGACCAACCAGCTGATTCCTCCTGAAAAGAACACAAGGGTCACTCATTAACTATGTGATCCATAGTTTCTATTTCCACTCTGAAATCACATTACTGATCATTTTCTATTTCCCACTTAAATTTCCAGTAGTTGTATATTCCCAGCCCCATACGAAAGCTCAACATAGTCCATTCCTTACAAGGAAGGTTCATTTCACCGATGACGGTCAAAGGGTCTGATACCAGAAACTTTTTTCGTCCGTCAAACATAACTCAGGTTAACACCTAGTTGCCTTTGTCGAAAACTCGTTTGAGAATAACTAGTTAGTCGAAGAGGTGTTTTTCTAGATTTAAGTCGCCCTGCACGTTGTGGGATATCTTGAAAAATTGGTAGGTTCGGAGTAGACAGGATCTTTTTAAACTCTCTGAGAAGTTCCTCTTTGCGTCTTATATCCCGAGCAGCTTGTTGCACAGCACTGGAAGACACGGTAAAGGAATTGCAATGAAGCAGCCGCTGATAGCCCTCATCATAATATTTAGTTGTATATCAACCTCTCGTACATGTTTACTGTTAGGTCATACGACAGCACAATATTCAGCAGTGGAGTAAACCAGGAACAAAGCAGTAGAACACAGGACAGAGTTGCCTCCCCTCGATGATCCTATTGTTATAAAAACACCCGAGTGGTCTAAGGCATCAGTAATTTCAGCTTGAGATAGAGATAGCACAGACTTTGATTGGAAGTTATTATTAGTAATATTCACCTTCTTCTGTCCTGGTTCCCATTTTTACTCTGTATGAATAAGTTTCCCACAAAGAGCAATAGTCTATAAGAATTTACAGTGTAAGTTCAAAAAGTAGATCAGCTTGTCATTAAAAAAAATGTGTTATCTTCCTTTTGATTTAACGGAACTAAACTAATTTTAAGAATATTTATACCCTCATTATGACTACTTTATAAAAATACATTTTGCTTTCTTGCTAACTTTAAAATTCTGTATATACTTTCAAGAAATAATCCTTAGTACAGATTGTATTGTATGTTAGCTCGTTATAAAGAATTAAAGAGTAAACATTCTAAAAATATATAACTTGAAAGATCTAACATAGTTAAATATAACGTAAAAAAATAAAAAACATACATATGCGTATTTAAAGTGCATCAAGCGTAAATTCATTAGGCAGGCCAATGAGTTAGCTCAGATGCTTGGCTAAAAATGATATTAACTTGCTTGGTATTATATCGAAAAATTATTGTCATTCCATCTGATATCCGTCCTCTCTCTAGAGATTTGAAGTCCTATCAGTATAATATATTAGTATAATTGTTTGTAAAATAACTGGAAAATTTTAAAGATTCAAATAAATATTTTAAATTAAATTGATCACAGTTTAAATTAAAAGTTTACTGTCCAGTTTAAAACAGTGCATACGAGAAAAAAGTAATGTTTACAATGTAATGTTTACAATAAATTTACGTACACTTTGAAGAGCATTATGCGGTGTCCCATTGTCCTTCCAGTAGGTGGATCACAGGGAGCAAAACTATGATATACCTTCTTGATGAGTTGGCCACGGGAAAGTTTCAAAAACAGTGATACAACTGCAATCATGCACCATTTCCTCCTCAACCTAAACATTTTAGTGTGTACAACTGTCAGTATAAAATAGTTACAAAAATATGACAATAAAATTGAATAAAAAGTAATATCATAAAATATACCAATAGAATATTAGACTTTATTTAATATAAAAAGACAGCTTGAAATTATTGATTCTAGATCAGTTTAATTTTTAGTTGATTGACATTATCCTGGAGATGTCCAGGAACCCCATTACCAAGCCTACGTAGACGGGTGATACAACCAAAGAAACTACAGTAGATTCAAGAGTTTATTTGGCCATTAAATACATGCTTATACAATAGGCTATGTCAAATGTTTTAAAACTAGACTTAATCTAAACACACCATGCAAGTAAAAACCAAATAATTTAGGCACTCAAGAAAATCATGCACAAAAAATAAGATAACAAAAGCTGGGCACACCATGCAAGTCAAAAGTCAATCACTGAAAATACCATGTACAAAAAAAGTAGCATACCTCAGTGAGCTCTAAACCAATGGCTAGCAATATACTTAGAGCCACAAATTAATTGGCAACAGCCTCAAAGAACTCTCCACAGTTACAAAATGGATTATTTATGAGCCAATTTTTGACAATATATCTAAATTTTGGTTTGGGAAGGTCTCGTATGTGTAACGGTAGGCTATTAAAAAAACTGATACATGTAACAGGAACACACGTAAGGCACTTATCAATTCTATATCTAGTAGTAAATAAATTTGTATTATTCCTACTACCATAGTTATGAATACTGCTATTAGTAGGTAAGGCAATAGATTTCTCCTAAATTTCTAGAAGACACTGAAATATGTACAAATTAAACACAATCATTATCTCATTTTCTACGAATAGAGGTCTACAATGGTCTCTAAAACCTGCATTACAAACAATCCTCATTCCTTCTTCTGCAGAAGAAGTATTTTCTTAACACTGGACACATGGTGTTAAGAAATACCATAATCTAATACCATAACAGACATGACTCTGAAAGAAGGCAAAATAGGCGTCTCAAATACTGTCTTGGCAGCTCAGTTGCGAGCTTCTTTAACAAGTACAATACTCTACTTAACTTACTGCAAATTTTATTTTTATGCCCATCCCATATAACAGCTTGGAATCAAACACAAAATCCAAAAGCTTCACAGACATATTACAAGTGCAGTGATTTAAAAGGCTAAATACAATTTCCTGAGTTTTTGATTCATTCAAGGCCAGCCTATTGCCCTTGAACCAATGTGCAGCCACGCCGAGCAATCTAGATACTACAGATTGTGCTAATCTAAGTTCTTTATGACAGGAAAAAAGTGTAGTGTTATCCGCATTTGCATAATGTAAGACATTACCAGATACACTGTAATATAGGTCATTAATAGCTATAACAAACAGGAGAGGACCCTAAACTGATCCCTGTGGTACTCCATGTTTGACATTCTTAGGGGCAGAGTATTCCCCATCCCAGGTAACAATTTACTTTCTATCTGAGAGGTAAGACTGCACTACCTTGAGGGCATTCTCTCCTAGGCCATATTTCTTCAGCTTGGTAAGAAGAATTTTGTGTGGTATGCAGTCAAACGCACGAGACAGGTCACAAAGTGTGACCGATGTAGAACTCCTTGCTTCAAAAGAATTTAGAATGTTACTCACTAGAGTTTCAACTGCCAATGAAGTGGACTTACCCTTTCTAAAACCAAATTGGGCCGGCACTAGGGGATTGTGTGACTCAAAGTATTCACTCAGCTGGTCAAATATTATTGATTCTAATACTTCAGAAATTATAGGTACCAACGATACAGCTCTATAATTTACCATCACACAATGTGAGCCTTTCTTATAAATAGGAACAGTTCTAGAAATTTTTGAAACATTAGGATATACACCTTCCTCCAAAAATGTTTTAAAAAGAAAACTTAAGATAGGTGCAAATATACATGCAACTTTGTAAAAAAAAGTGGGGGACATGCCATTTACATCTTTGCTACTAGTTGCTTTAAATCTATTAACTAAACTTACAATATTTACACTATTTACAGGAACAAAACTAAATCTAAGTTCAATAGCTGGTATATTTGCAATACAACCAAAGCCATCAATGTCAGGAATTATGTCATCAATCTCTTCAACAGAGGCAATGAAATAGTCGTTGAAATCATTTGCCGAAGCTAATTGGGGTAGCAGAATGGTGTTTGTTCTTATTAATTAAGGACCAAGCAGCTTTGGGGTTTATAGACCTCTCAATATGTTCCACATTTGCCATTAACTTTGCCACTTTAAGTTTAGAGCTGTATTCTTTTTTCAGACCTTGCAATACTGGAAAAAGGACAGGTCCAGTCTTGACCAGATTACTTGCTAACAGTATAAAACTTTTAATTTTTGCAAGTTCAGTATTATACAAATTTTTTACTTTATGCTTGTTTTTTGTACCATTCGACAGAAGTTTTACTTTCACAGGAAATAAATAATCAAATGTGTCTTTAAAATGATTTTAAAAAACCCAAAACCATCATTGGCAGACAATGACTTGACTAACTCACACCACTCAGGAACTTGGGCTGTCAGAGAATCAGAGAAGGCCTGTATGGCTGAATCATTAAAGCTTCCATAAGTTATACACTTAGGAATTGCACTAGCGTTACTAGGCAGCATAAATTGCATAGACAGAAAGACATGTTTGTGGTCAGCTATTTGACCCTTGCTTACACTAAGCCTATAATGCCACCTGTCTATATTGGTTAAGAATGAATCAAGAGAAGCATTACCTCGAGTAGGCTCAGTAACAGAACTATACATATTGAAACTTCTTAATAAGTTTAAAAATTCCTCAGCTTCACTAGACGATTTAACTAGGTTAATATTATGATCAGTACCAACAATGACTATGAGACCTAAAGTTAACAAATGTGCTAAATACAGTTCAAGCAATGAGAAGAACCTTGCAATGTTCCCATTTGGTGATCGATACATGGCGACCACTAACAGAGATAGTTCCTTCAGCACGATACCTGCAAACTCGCAGTGAATCTCTTCACTGCAGTCACTTAGATCAAGGTTGAGATGTAATTCCTTGTCTACCTTTAAAATATACCACTACGCCACCTCTATAAGAAGGCATATTCCTACTAAAGTGAGCAACAAGTTTTAAATCTGCTATGTCACAGTAATAACCTACTTCTTCCTCAGCCAACCAGTGCTCGCATACACACAAAATGTCAAGATCATTAGAATGACACAACAACTCAAGTTCTGGAACTTTATTTCTAAGGCACTGAATATTTACAGTATAGAGATTCAGCGCACACTCCTGCACAGTATTTAAGTTAACTTCAGATGTCCTACTCCCCTTTCTAAAAAAGTGCGAGACATCACAACATTACTCTTCTGGATAAACTTACGAACTAATGTTCCATTAGGCCAAAAGTTGGCATTCAGCATGCAAGATAACAAATCTGGATTAACACGTACCTTAAAAGATCTGTATGTGTTAAATTTAGTTTTAAGTTCAACACAATCCGCCTTAATATTGGATTCTTTTAGATACTTATCTACAGTAGATCCTCTGTAGTCACATCAGGTGTTAACCTGGACACGAAAACTCGCTCTTTCTTTTCAACAGCCCTAACCTTGTTTGAGGCTTCCATAGTCTTAGTGCCAATAATATGTTTCCGTTATTTGGTTTTAGATTTATTAGATGTTACAGTACTCCACCCTTGTTTAGTTGTAGAACTACCACCTTGCACTGTATCTGTCAACATTGGAAAATCCGTATCAATAACACTAGACAGTAGAGTGTCGCGATAAGAAACAGCAGACGAAACGTTTTCATTACATCACGTACATTACAAAGTGACATCAATACATCATTCAGATTGACTTGCAAGTTCGACTACCTCAGTCGGTTCATCTATCGATTGATCGATATAATTACGATTCGTAGTCTTGGTTTTGGATTTGATCGTTCCTGAATGGTTACAACCAGATTCATACTTGTTAGGATTGTTTACATCCGGTTCCACTGTGGCTGATACAGTAGATGTACAACTAAGCTTGTCAAAATTCACATTTAGTAATAAGTCATCATCAATTACACCCTTTACAATATTGAACAGTTTGTTTACAGTAGAGATTAAATTGATAAATCCATCAATGTCGTCACACTTTGCAATAACCCTTGCCAACCTTAATTCACAAGGTCCACACACCCACTTTGATTTTTCGGCTAACAGTTTCATATTCTACATCAGAGATCGACACACACTCACAATGGAACCAATTTTTGCTAAACACCTCACATTTAACAGCGTTATCTTCCTCTTTTACCACTTTCTTGCAGGACGGACAAAAGTCACTATTAGCTCCAGTCATACTGAAAGTCAGAGTGGGAAGTCAGTTGTTTAAGTGGCGGCCGATCGTAAATATATTTCTAGATCTAATGCTTCCAGGTACTAAAAAGGATAAGCATTGGAGAAGTTCTGGAGAATCAATAATAACATTGATATATTTTATTGTGTTACTTAAAACACGTGTAATTAAAAGTACTACTTACTTTTAATGACTGTGCAGGTGAAAAGGAGCTGAAGACTGGCAATAAACTGTGTGTAATTCAAGGGTGGATTACTTTAAATAGGAGTTTGATTAGTAATAATTTACCACCAGATTACAGTTCTTAATTACACGTGTCTTATTTACAAACCAGCAATCCTTCTGGAATAAAATGCAGGATGTGACCATGAAACAACGCATTTATTATTTACTGTAATATTATCAGCATTATACTATGCAGCTAGGTATATTGACAAATAAATTGAAAACTATGTGAAATTCCCTGTCCTTTAGGAGTTTATGTTATGATTTATAGCATGTCATTTAACAATAATAGGGAGTTACAAGAATTTCTTTGTAAAATTACCATATTCTATCACAACTTAAAAATCACTATTCTTACGCCATAAACCGTTTACAACACCGGATATCCTTGTCAGTAAAGGCACTGAGCTTTAACTCAGCTACTCGAAGAAAAAGTGATGTGGATATTGTAGCCGACAGGCTTTAAACTCGGTCCTCTTAATACTAATATGTCGTTCACTCAATGGTTGCCATCGACGTGGATACAACTAGAGATATCTGGAGTGACCAGATTGGGTGGTTGTCAGTGTCCGGATCTTGTGTAAGGAAGAGAACTGATTATCTGGATTGTATATATCTTAGGCAGTTCTATTAAATATGATATTATAAATTATGATGAAGTGTTGAACCATAGGAACACTTCGTAATATTTCATTACTCTTATATCATTTTAATCGAGAATAAAATATATTATTTTGAAGGCAGATTTAAAAAAATTTGTTTTTTAATTTTACTTACTAATTTTGTAGTGAATTATGTAGTGAGTATTTAAATTTTAATCAAAATTTATCAAATGTACCTTAATTTAATTACTATCAAACCATAGCAAATATTTATATTAGTCTACGATTATTGAATTTTTACGACAGTTGTACTTTGAATCGTTTTAGTCAAAATCGGCCAAAATATATAGTCGTATTATAAATTGTGTGTTCTATATTTGTCATTATTCAAAATTAACTCGACAAATCACACAATAATTACACGCTTCATTTTCAAACAAACTGTAATAAGCAGTGTTTATTGATTTTAAGTCATACTTAAGATATCAGTTCAGATAGTAGAACTCAGTTGAATATTAGTGCCGTTGTGATTTGTGTGAAACTGTGAGGTTATGTGATTATAAACGACTTAAATGCAATATTATGGGAAGTTATTCGATTGTTTATTGTACATGGATGATGGTGCATTTACAAGTAAATAGTTCATACTGTTCATCAAAACGTTTCGCTTTCAAAACCGTTTTGTATCATTCAATGTTTTCTAATAACTAAAATACAGTGTGGAAGAAAAGTTTTGGAACATATTAATAATTTCTGAACGATTACAGATAAAGCAATACAACTTCGTAAATCAATACCGCGCCTTAATCTACTTTTTAATGTAATTACCGTGTTTCTGTCATATCAGGAGGATGGCCCACAAGGAGTCGGAAGTAAATCTTAAATGAGAGCATAGATTGAGTAGTACATCAAATTAAAGGTCTATAGTATTAGAACATAAACCAACAATTTCGACCTCAAAAGGATCTCTTTCAAAATTACGCTTCGTTTAAAGTTATAGAAATATAAAATGAAAATCCTGTTTCACTAGGTTTTTCATGCTTTTCTTAGCTCAAGTTGGGAAAGTTAAACTTTTTAAATGCCTACGGGACTTAAGAAATGTGTTTTTTTTTTATTATAGTTGGTGAATCTTCAATTCCAATGGATTATGGTCCACAAGCGGTTCGACAAAAATGTTGAACCTAGATAGGTTAAGATGTACATAATTTTGTAGGGACTGTCTAGCACAGATGAAAACTACAAACAGCACTTAAAAAGGTTGATCTACAACAAAATGGTAGATGTTCAAAGATTTTTTTGGCTGTAGCAAGACATTGCATTAGTAGCCACAATTTAAGTGCACTAAAAAATCAAAGAAAAAAATGGTGCTGCATGCATAATGCCTGTCGTACAAATGTACATTATGAAGTAAGTCATGGAAAAGGAATTAGCAATTCGAACATTTACCCTAAAAATATTTGGTAAGCATAACTTATTTCCATTATAATCTCTAAAATCTGCCACATTGTAATGGATCAACTGTTTTAAGTGCTGTTTGTAGTATTCATAAATGCTAGACAACCCATTCAAAAGTATGTACATTTTGATCTACGCTAGTTAAGGAAAGTAAAGATTGAATTTAGACATGATAAACTGATGAAATTTCTGTACCATTCACTACCTCCCTTAACTGTCTAAATACAAACAAATATTTTCTAATTTTAGTTTTTAAAAACTGTATGTGCTCTATTCATTTCAAACGATTATCAATACATAAATCAATGCACTTATAAAAGCAATATACAACCACTGAATGTAATACAGAAAACTATTCTAAAAATAGCATTCTACAAACCAAAATCCACCCATCTTTTTAAAGAAACTGCCGTTTCAAACATCATACAGCTTTTTGTAAAAAATTTATTGGTATTTATTTACAAAAACTATAATAATATATTATTTTCTCCAATCACACATCAATATAACATCCCTTTGCATCAAACGTGCGAGTTCTTGTTGATCCATTGTATAAATCTTTTTTCCCAATCACTATTGTTCCTTATATTGATAATGTTATATAATATAAACATTAAAATTAATTATCGAATTGTGATATACTTAATTAAACTTAGACCACTCGGACAATGGCTCACAGTTTCATGTATTAAAATAGAGAAGAAATAAACTTAAGATATACCGTATTTTATTTTCTTACAACATTTTGTATTGAATTTTGCTTTTAATTTTAGGTACATGCAGATGAATTCGAAATCCAGCTAACAACACCAAATTTTGTGGATAAAACACTTTTTATCAAAGCTCTTCTGGAAAGTGAGAATTTTACATTGATAACGGCACCACCTAAATTTGGAAAGTCTACAATTATGAATATGATGAGGAGATTTCTTGAAATAGAAGTAAATCAAGAAGGAAAACCAATCACCAAAGAAAACTACTTAGATGGAAGGGTGACTGACACAAAAAACTATGATTTGTTTAAAAAACATGACCTGGCAATTAACAGGTGTCCGGATTGTTTTAGTGAACATTTTGGTAGAACACCAGTGATCAATGTAGATCTAAAACTAGACTCAGATGTGATAGAGTGTTTGCACGATGCCGTAAGAGTACTTAAGGAGGTAATCCACAGGAGTTTCAAGGATCACGAGTACTTGATGTACAGCGATCGGTTGACAGAGGATCACAGGAACTACGTCCAGATGTGGTGTGACGACCATAGCTACAAGACCATGATTGACACTCTATATGTGTCCCATGCATTGCAAAGTCTCTCGCAATATCTACATGCTCATTTCGGCCGAAGGGTGTTTGTGTTCGTAGACAATTACGACTATATAATTAGAATTGCGATGTACAAAGTAAAGGATGAACCTGAAATGGCGAAAATAATAAAGTACACAATAGGAATCATCAAGGACGTTCTGAAAGATAACGAGAACAATGTTAGAGGAGCTTTGCTAACAGGCATATCAGATTTCCCGTTTTTAAACAAAACTGATTTTAATGATTGTTACACGTATCAATTTTTAGGAGACCACAGGTTTTTCGAATATTATGGGTTTACTCGAGAAGAAATTGTAAGGCTGTTTGCAAAATCAAAAATTTATTTGGATTCAAAAAAGTTTGCTTCATATTACAACGGCTACCAGACTATAGAGGGAAATGCGATTTACAATATGTTTTCCGTCTTGGGGTTTCTCGAGAAGGGGTTGTATGGGAGTTACTTCGCTGCCTCTACTTTCCCGACGCACTTAAAAAGGCTGCTAAGTGCAGTTTCGATTGAGAGCGCGCTGGAAAATCTTATAGAAAACAAAACTTTGGCGATGGAATTACCCTCAAATACAAAGATAGGTGACTATATGAACTTGTATAAATCAAATTTAAAGTCGTATTCTGAAAATGAAGTACCATCTATATTTTTAAACAATTTATTCGAGTGGGGGTTTTTATCTTACGATCCGCTACAAGAATCTTTTCTAAACGACCTGGTCGTATTAAGGAACTTTGTCGGTGTTAAACTACCAAATAATGAAACTAAAGAATACCTAGAGAAACAAATTAAGGCAAATAATTGACGTTACACTATCAAAATCCTCATGTCTAATATTTATCAAATGATAAATTAGGTAATGTTATAATCAAATTGCTCTCATTTGTAATATAAAATGTTTACACTCGTTTTTTTATAGTTTTATGGAATCTTTAAATTACTAAATTGGCGAGTCGATAATTTTTATCCAATATGTGTAGACATGACAAATGCTATATATATATATATATATATATATATATATATATATATATATATATATATATATATATATATATATATCACCTTAATAGTTTAAAATCCTTTTTTCATCATGGAAAATTACTGATTCCCACAAAACTAATCACGCTTAAATTTACAAAATTAATAGTTGCATAATTAATACGTTATTTTAAATAATTTTACAGTACAAGTAAACGTCACACAACACAAATTTATTACAATATAAGCACAAAATGCACAAATATATTACAATACAAGTACAAAATGCACTAATATTATGGTGATCGATTTCGGTGAACCCCGCCTACCTTCCTCAGACCAGAGGGATTCACAAAAGAAAGAATAATTTTAGTAATAATAGTATGTTTCGAAATATTAATTTTATTGTTACAAATTAAGTCTACTCACTTTAATATATTGTTAGTTTAAAACTTTATATGTTTTACATGGTTTTGATGAATTGATATAAACTAAGATAATTTAATATGTTAGACTGTATTCTAATAAAAGCTTACACCACGCCTAAAAAGCAATACTTTTGAATCCTGTTTTCAAGCTAAAAACGCTTTTTAAACCCCATCCCTCCCCCGTAACGATGTATAGCACTGCTGAAAACCCCTCCCTCCCCCGTAACGATGTATAACGCTGTTTAAACCCCATCCCTCCCCCCTAACGATGTATAACGCTGCTTAAACCTCCTCCCTCAACCGTAACGATGTATAATGTTTCTAAAAACCCTCCCTCCCTTCAGGCGTTACGTGATTTAGGAATAGCATCTAAAAAAGCTTCTTTTACCTGTTTTATTATGCTATGAAATCACAAACTACGTGAGTAGTATGAAATATTTTTTTCGATCTAAACCAGGTATGCATGAATATAAACTGAATATTTCTTTAAATATAAATAAATAGGAAATTATGAATTTTTTTAGTGAATATAAGCCACTTTTTTCTATTTTATTTTTTGTTTTCCTATTGTTATTTTATTTATTATTGCACAGGGGAGGTGTTTGATACGGGCCTCTATTACGTTTAATATTGAGATTTTGGAGTAACTAATAAGTTTTATAGTGGTCTCACAGTTTCAAAATAATATCAATAAGCTGCAGAAAATATGGTTTTTGATTATGTCCTTCACTTCGAATACATGTTAAAGATAATATACTGAAATATTAAATAATATTGTCTACAATCATAAATCATTATCATTAGGGGATACAGTGATGAGGACATTGTATGCGATAGGTTGTATGCTCAATATTTTACTGACACGCAGTCCGCACAATGATTGCTACTAGAGACACTACTAGAAAAGTGTTGGGTGTCCATATAGGATGGTAATCAGTGTTCTGGTGTTGTGAAGGGAAGAGAACTGAGTGTCTGGCTTGTCTTTCAGTTGAAAATCAGACCAGTGGTTTGGATTCCATGTAAAACTGTAGGTCCCTTAGTTTCCATGGATATTAGCCTATTAATAAATAGTTCTTTTTGAGAAACAGTCAACCTTAGTCAGTAACAATGACTACACTGTTCGTCTACTCTCATCACACTCGATCACCCTCCGCATTCTTGACGATGGGCGTCTTCCTAATGAGAAGTAATAATAAATATAGCTTTTTAATTCAAATAGCTTCTTCTCCTTTCCAGTATCAAGCCCATTTATGTTTTGTACACTCGTCCCTTTTGTAAGAAGTAAAGAAGAGGTGGTTTCTATCAAAATCTTCCTACGATGTATAAGTTGAAATTTTGTCAGAAGGTCGTCCCTAAAAAGAAACAATCCACAGTAGGACCTGGGAACAAAAGATATGTTGAAGCAATACTTACTGAGGTGAGTTATAACCCTTTAACTGTTACATCAGAAGTGCAATTTATTGTTCTCTAGGGCCTCCTACAGGTTGGCCAACTTGAGATTTGGGATAAAGTATATTGCATCTTAACACGCCTAAATTCCTATATTATTTAAAGTTTAGTTTTTGTTTATCATATTTACTAGTGGAAAGTAGTTTTTTAATTAGCATAATACGTGTTGGTACATAACAGTACAAGTGAACGTCACATATCACAAATATATTACAATATAAGCGAAACATTTACAAATATACTACAATACACATACAAAATGCACAAATATATTACAATATAACAACAAAATGCACAAATAATCGGTAGACCTTTTCCGTTAACTCACTACCACTACTTATTTTATCGCAATCACGGTTAGGTTAGGTAGCTACTAAAGTTGATCACAAACTGATAGATCCAATTATTGACTTACCACCGAATGCCCTCTCCGTGTGTAAGTTCTTAGAAAGTGATAAGATATGGCCAGCGATATCGGATTCCTAGCGTTTAAGGAATACCACAGTGGATGTAAAAATTATTGGGGAACAGATTTTAGAGCAATAGAATGTTTATGAAGTGATAGTAAATAATAGGAAGTAAAAAAAGTAGAGGTTATGAATTAAGGGAAAAGATCCATGATTGATTTTGGCAAACCACGTTTACCTTCCTTGGACTAGAGATATTCACAATAGGTATAATTTTTATTGTTATATACATTAAAGTATATTATTGTACATTACGGGGTATGTATAATGGAAGATATACATTATGACTGCCATTAGTAATAAAAATACTATGGGAAAGTATACAGTTTAGTAATTTTTAGGTAACCAATTTAATGAGTCAATGAAATTAGAAATTCAAAAATATACTTTAGATCAGAAACGTTCTTAAAAATGTTTGCTTTTTATTTTACTATTTAATTTTTTGTATAACAATTGTTAACTAAACCCTGTTGCTAACTGTTTACAAATAAAAGAAAATAGAAAGAAACAATACTGTTTAAGTATGCTGTGGAATTAATAATCGACATTTTTCATGCTAAACACAGGCAACAGTTCCTTATTTTTCTACAATAACTTCCAATATAAAACGGGAAATCTATAAAAATCCTAGTGTTTATCTTTAAATGTATTTTTACAATAGATAAACATTTAAAATTAGTAAAAATCCTCTTTTATAAGTCTTAATAAATGAAAATTATTTAAATTGAAAAGAAAAATACAAAGGCTGCATAAGTTCAAATAAATAATAGTAATTTAAATAATGTTTATTAATAACTTATCTGAAGTTAATTTTCCGTATTATTTATTTATTTGAACACAAGTTAGCTATTAATGTAGATAACATCAAACCAATGTAGGTAATTTTTTCCAGGATAAATAATATATTTTCCGTCCAAATAAATATGTATTAGTATTCCTGTATTAGTTGTATTTATTGTTCACATACTATATTCATTACTTTGAGTTTTCATTACTTCTGTACTGATTCACTCTTGGGGTGAGTTTATAGGTTCTCAAGGGTAAGAATATTAAGATGTATTTAAAATCATACGTTGTGAAGATCCTCTTTGGGCTGATACAACTACTCGTTTTTATGCCTCTGTGCCATTTAATAGTTGCAATAAATCAAAATATGACGGTTTATATTTTTAGTTTAAAGGAAATATATCATTGTTACAAACATATAATTCCATAGATTTAACATTGTTTTACAAAAAAATAATTTCATACAAGATAATCACAAAATTACAACAGAAAATGAACAAATGATACACGCTCAATAAGTTAACGACAAAAGAAATACAATTTCATAAGTACCAGGACTACACAGATATATAAAACAGGGCGCTCATTCAATAAATTATAAGTAACAAAATAATGTGCATACGTACAAAGACACAAGTAAACAATATACAATTGGAGACGAATTAAATAATTTACAAAAACTGATGAAGTCTCTTTTTAAACAAGGTTTCAGATTAAGAGTCTGCAGAGGCTGTCTGCCATGTTGGTTTAAATCCCATAGGAACAATGTTATTTGCAGACCCATATTTTTTCATTATTTATTAACCAAAATTTGTAGATGAGGTGTCATTTTAAACGTTACCGTACTGTAAGCATAATTTAAAAAAATAAGTGAACATAAAAAATTCAACTGAATATTTTTTAAATTTTTTCTATAAATTTAATTATGAATTCTCAAAGCAATTCCAATGGACAATTTATTTCTTGACCTAATGCAATGTTTTTGGTAAATTCCGTTTTAAAAACAACTGTTTAATTTGGATACGCGTGATTCAAATTAAACAGTTGTTTAATTTGGATACGCGTGATCGTATGACCGGTTCGAAAATAACACTGTTCTTATGCGAATAAAACCAACATGGCCGAGCACCTCTCCAGAATCTTACTTGAAGAATTTGTAGCAGCTGAACTACCATACCTCAACAGACGGAAGAGACCACTTTGATTGATTGATGAAAGGTGTCAACAAAATCACAAATTTTGTAAAATGATTCGTGACTTTTTAAATAAAATCAGTTGCACGAGGTTTATAAATAGAAAACCATGTGATGATTTTTAAATTAATATGCTTTAACCTAACTTTATTTGATTTCAAGAAAACAAGTGTATGGTTGAAATCTAAAACTATGAGCATTCCAATTCAAACAAAACCTCCAAACTAATATAGACTAGAATTAAATATAAGAATACATCGCTTTTTTCAAACATTACATGCTAGTAAAACCATATTTATTTTAACTTTCATCCGACATAACCTATTGTAGTTTGGAATTTAAACTAACAAATAATTTGTAAAATATTAAAAACAATTACTTTCTGAACTGTTCGAATCATATTATATCAGAAGAACAAGGTTGATAAGTGAAAATACTATTGGTACAATGTAGCAAAAAGAGTAGTTTATTTCGATAACCTGGCTCTCTCTGCCCATTGCCACCCTGTAGACCAAATAGAGTACGTGAGTCTAATACTGTAGACTGTTGCAAATACAAATTGATCATGCTAACTTGGTTTTGTACTAATATGACCACTTGATTCTATCAGGGTTTAGTTAGTTTAAAACGATTGATGAAACTACAACTATAAGTTAATAAGATATAGCCTTTAAATACATTATTATTATCATTTAATGTTACCCACCCACCCTCACATGTCCAGTGATTATTGACTCACCCGCCCCATAAACGTTCAGTGGTATTGGCCCACCCACCCACCTTTGTACGCACATGGGTACTAACCCACTCGCCCTATTCATACACGTAGAGTTGTTTAGACTCACTTGCCCCCCCCTACACGTACAATGGTATTGACCCACCCGGCCCCCATACACATACAGTGATATTGGCCCGCCCATACACGTACAGTGGTATTGACCCACCAACCCACTCATACAGATACAGTTGCCCATCAATATATAAAGACGGCTATAACTGAGATATTGGCAAATATGAGTTGAATGAGTGTGATGAGTGTAGATGGACGATTCTAGTCATAGTTCACTAGGTCAACTGTTCACTAGAAAGAGCCAAATTTACTAAAAGCCAGGGCAACTAAGAGACCTACAGTTTACTTGGAATCCGAACAATGTAGTATTGACTAGAACACATTTTCCGGTGTCAATGGTTTCTCTGAGACTCTCAGAGAAACCACTGAGGATGCCACATCACAGTATGAGCGAAACGTCTGGTTATTTTGTAGATATTGTAAAACCGGCCGCTTAAGTCTAAGTTCTAAGATTATTGTAGTATTGGTCTGATTCTCGGCTAGCTGACAAGCCTCCTACTTAGTTTCTTCCATACAAATCATGCGGACACTGCTTGTCGGACAGACTTGCACTGTGAAGTATAAATATGACACGACATTTTACAACAAATATTAACTTGGTAACAATGCTTTTTAAAAATTATGTACTTCTATATATTTTTATATCTTAATCAGAATATTTAAACGTACAATAAACGTTCTTAAGAGCTAATATTTCAAAATTATATACTACGTAAAACATCTTACAATCGTTATTAACGATTTTATTTCGTTATTTTTCTTCTTATATTTTAATGTTATTATGACATAAGTTTTACCTTTTTATATTTTATGGTTTGTAATGCTTTTAAAGAGCTCAAATCTTTGTAGATAAACCTAAAATAGTTATGAGGCTTCTACAACAATATGAAACATATATTTTATGGTAGGAAAACATTCTCAATTAATATATCATCATTATCGTATGGTATATCTGGGTGTCATAATAACAAATGAAAATAAACAAGATGCTGAAGTTCTAGACAGACTGGCATCAGCTCAAAGATGCTACTGAAGCCTATCAAATCTCTTTGGAAGCAAGCTAATGAACAGAAGGATTACACTGCAGATTTGCAAAGTGCAAGGTATAATACATCCAGTACTCTCATTTGGAGCAGAAGTATGGACACTGAGAAAATAGAATAAGAAAAAACTTATAGTTTTTGAAAACAGGATTATATTTAGAGTGTTTGGTCCAAATGAAGAAAACGGGTTGCGAAGAATGAGGAAAAATAATGAGAAAAAAGTAGAAGATTGAGATGGGGCACATTCAAAGAAGAAGTGAGGACCAGATACTGAAAAGAGGGTGACTGGACGTCCCTTAGGAAGGAGACTGCTGGAAAGACCAAGGCTCAGATGGAGCAACCAAGTAAAGGAAAACCTCAGGAGGTTAGGAGCGGACTTGGTAGAAGAAAGACGGAGGAAAATTTTTGGTGAGGCTAAACATCACTTGGGATTTATGTGGCCACAGGAATAAGAAAGAATTGTATAACCTGGCCAAAGCCAAGTTGGCGAGAAAAATGTTTTTCTTTGATAAGGAAGGTGATTTGTTTCCCCATTAAAGGAGTAATCAAATTCAAAACGGCCGTAGAACGTTTGGCACACATTTTTGGCCGATTTGGAATGGCACTTTTGGCACAGTCATTAGAGGGGATTAAGAAGGGTCAACCTGTAAGTTTTAGAAAGGCACGTTTGGCACACACCGCCCGGCCAGGTAGTAGCAGCCAGGTGGCCAGAATGCGGGAAAATGGGAACTTTTTTGCCCCCGCAAATTTCCTGCTGTGGTGCTTATTGAAGTAAGCAACTAACCTAACCTAACCTAACCTAACCTAACCTGCGGTAGATCACAGCTGCTACCCAGGTAGATCACGGATGCTACCCGAGTAGATCACGGCTGCTACCCAAGTAGATCACCGATGCTACCCGAGTAGATCACGGCTGCTACCCAAGTAGATCACGGATGCTACCCGAGTAGATCACGGCTGCTACCCAAGTAGATCACGGATGCTACCCAATTGGAACACGGATGCTACCAAAATAGATCATGATCTAACCTAACCTAACCTAACCTAACCTAACCTAACCTAACCTAACCTAACCTAACCTGCGGTAGATCACAGCTGCTACCCAGGTAGATCACGGATGCTACCCGAGTAGATCACGGCTGCTACCCAAGTAGATCACGGATGCTACCCGAGTAGATCACGGCTGCTACCCAAGTAGATCACGGATGCTACCCAATTGGAACACGGATGCTACCCAAATAGATCATGATCTAACCTAACCTAACCTAACCTAACCTAGTGAGGTTTAAATTTAAAAATTTGTTATATCACGGGCAAATGACTGCCACGCAGAGTTGACGGGAATAATAAAATTCCCGTTTTCCCTCGTTCGATGGCGTCTACCTGGTCGAGCGACTGTGCCAAACATGCCTTTTCCAAGCAGGCGAGTTGACCCTACTTATTCCGCTCTAATGATTGTGCCAAAACTGCCATGGGCAGAAAGTCCAAAAATGTGTGCCAAACGTCCGATCCCCTTCAAAACTTATAAATAAAATCAGTTGATATAAGTGAAGGTTTCATCATTTTCTACGAGACACTTTTTGCTGTAGTCCAACTAAACGCTACTATATATTCTTTAACTATACAAATCACTGAAGTAGTGTACGTTTTCTGAACTGATTCAAATCTTCATCAAATATGTTTCACTTAAAACTGTGTATTCTGTTCATAATATCACTGATGAGTATTACAAGTCTAATTGCACATTAAATATAAAAACCTTTTTGTTAAAAGAAGTCCTTAATGGAGTTGTAAATAAAGGATGAAATCAAGGGTGTAATTCGAGTTCCACGACTGCCTATTATCCTGTGTTTCTTCCCTCGTTTATGGGCACTCTTTTTAACAAGTCTCATTTTATTTCAATTCTATATACTCAAACAATGGTGTTAAATAGTTCTTTGCTAGAAATGTAACAAGCAAAAATTTTAAATTCTTGTTCTTACAAGTATTTTCAATGTACACGTTAAACAATTTACGGATAATATAGTGATCCGAACACTAAAATATTGACTATGGTAAAAAAGGTAAATATATTGTTGCTGTTCGTAGTATTTTTAATAATTTTGTACAAATTATAGTCAAAATATGTGTTCGAATTTTGAACCGCAATATTTACCAAGTAGAAGCATTTCCCATATCAATTCACACAAAACTGGGTTTATTGTTAATATTCACAACAATGCTGAATACTGGCCATTGCTTGAACTCCAATGGACGATTGTTTGATCCAAATATTTATTGTTGTATCATTAAATATAAAAAAAGAAAAGACAACAACCGTTATTTCAAAATAAAAAAAAAAAAAAAATAAAAGGAAAATGTTTGGGATACCTCCCGTATTTAACCATGAACTTGTTTTATATCTTCAAAGTTTTGATGTATTACTATGAGTAACATTTGAAAATAATATGTTAACCACAAACACCGAATCAGTCACAATTACCGAACACACTTCAATCACAAAAACCGAATCAGTCACAATTACCGAACACACTTCAATCACAAATACCGAATAAGTTACTATTACAGAACACATTTCAATCACAAATACCGAATTAATCACAATTACCGAACACATTTCAATCACAAATACCGAATCAGTCACAATTACCGCACACACTTCAATCACAAATACCGAATCAGTAACAATTACCGAACACACTTCAATCACAAATACCGAATCATTCACAATTACCGACACACTTCAATCACAAATACCGAATCAGTACAATTACTGAATACACTTTAATCACAATTACCGAACAAACTTCAATCACAATTACCGAACACAATTCAACCACAAATACCATTTTAAATATTTACACAATTAATTATAATATGCTGTTAAAATTTACCAAAACGAAAAATTCACCTATGATATTGAAACCACTTATAATTAGTAATCAATCCATTACTATTGTATCCTAGATATTCTACAAATAAACTTTATTATTTTTATTTACTTATATAATTACTGGTGGTGTATCTATTTCAAGGTATAGACTGAATCAAGTTTGAGTTGAAAATATTACAGTCGTGTGAATATTGTTAATGTTTATATTAGAAATCATTCTCTTGTATACTTTATATGCTAGAGATAAAAAAAAAAAACACACTGCAATGTAATATTTATTTAATAGATAATAAATGATTTTGAATTTAACTCAATTTAAAGAATTACCCGTCTTGACATGAGTGTAGTTAGTGCATTTCAGTGAAAGTCTGACGCACGATGTTGCCTTGAGTTATAATAATAATAATTATTATTATTATTATTATTGAGTAATAAACAATAAGAAAAGCCACAATCATAAGTGTAGAGGTGGGTGTACGATAATATGTCTAATCGAACCCAAAATAACATAAGCAGACAAATTATATAGGGTGAGTCTCTACTGACACCATTAAATTTACCTGTTTGTTGTACTCACAAAAAGGAACAAAAAAGTCCCCATTAACCTCTGTCCGATTCTCAACCGTTTGGCTGTAAGGGCTCATATTGTGTGTTTTTAAAATTACTTGACATTAACTAATTGATTGAGCTACAAAAACCAAAGCAAAACAAATACCAGATTTTTATTGATACCATTGAAAAGATCGTTAAATGTTCTATAAATGTCAATCATTTTGCAAGCAAACGTAAATAAAAACTAGATTTCCTAGAGGAAGTTTATTAAAAATATATGCAACATGTATTTTTATCCAATTGTTTAAGACCCCATATTAGCACATAAATGTAGTCTAATTTAATGTAAAGTTAAGTAGAAAACTTCTCTCACTAATAAGCTTGGAATAGATGTATAATTTAATTGGGTTGAATATCATTAAACCAAAAATAACACCTAAAATATTTCATAAAACATGGTTTATTCGGTTGCATTTAACTACCAAACTCAACCTGTGCCTGTTTTTTGTTTTGCATGTAACATCTATAATGAGCTGATTGGACTATGATTTGAAATCCGCTGTTACACTTTTATTATTATTCTGTACCTGAAATCAGCTGTTGTAATAATTACCCCATTTTGAACAATAGTTACTCATATTAGTCTGTGAAAACACAAATCATCTTCTTTGGACAATTTGGAAATATTTATTTTTACTTTTATACTTAAGCATAGTTAGCTTAAAATTAGTGAGGGTATTAGCATTTGTTCTATTGTGTCACAGAGAATACATTCGTTGATTTCCAGAGAGAAGAATTCCTGATGTAAGAACATTTGTAAGGGTTCATAATTTTCTGTGTGAAACTGGTAGATTTCCTGTCAATGACCGCTCCGTTGGTAACATCATACAAGATGTTGGGTTAGAGGAAGCTGTACTTGCCCAAGTCAAAAGAGATCCAAGAACAAGTACAAGAAGAATTGCTACTGAATGTGTAGTAAGTCAGTCGTTTGTGTCGAGACTCTTGCGTAAAAATCAAATACACCCAAACTACTTTACTCATGTTCAGACAATTAAACCCAGAGACCCTCCTCTGAGACGTCAATTTTGTCAATGGGTTTTTACGATAATGCAGATTTTCTTAAAACAATCTTGTGGACAGACGAATCTACATTTACACGAGACGGTGTTTTTAAATACTACAATGAACACTTCTATGACACTGAAAACCCACACCTTTGTCGTGAATCACGGAGCCAAACTAGGTTTAAGTTAAATGTGTGGGTTGGACTGATAGGGGACAAGCTGATATATCCCTACCTTGATCTCCCTACATCATTAATTGGAGTTCAATACCTTCAATTTCTAAATAATATCCTACCAGACCTCGTCGGCGCATTATTTTCCAGACAGATGGAGCACCACCACATTTCAACGTGTGCTGTTGCTTGGCCACCACGGTGGCCTGACATCAACCCTATTGATTACTACGTCTGGGGTTCTTTGAATTAAGAAGTGTACAGAAGTGCAGTGTACAAACAGCCAAAGAATTGAGACATCGAATCGTGAGGGCTGTTAGACGCCTTAGAAATGAAATCAATCTAAAGGCAAGTGTAAGGGAGTTGAGGAACCGAGTCCGTACCTGCATAAGGGAAAATAGTGGACATATTGAACACTTATTAAAGTAGTTTTTGTTATAATAAAGCATGATTATCTAAGTATTACAGTTATTATGTTTATTATTACGTAAAAACTGAAAGTTTGTTTGTTAGATAAAACCGAATAAACCATGTTTTATGAAATATTTTAGGTGTTATTTTTGGTTTAATGATATTCAACCCAATTAAATTATACATCTATTCCAAGATTATTAGTGAGAGAAGTTTTCCACTTAACTTTACATTAAATTAGACTACATTTATGTGCTGATATGGGGTCTTAAGCAATTGGAGAAAAATACATGTTGCATATTTTTTTAATAAACTTCCTCTAGAAAATCTAGTTTTTATTTACGTTTGCTTGCAAAATGATTGACATTTATAGAAAATTTAACGATCTTTTCAATGGTATTAATAAAAATCTGGTATGTATTTTGCTTTGGTTTTTGTAGCTCAATCAGTGAGTTAATGTCAAGTAATTTTAAAAACACACAATATGAGCCCTTACAGCCAAACGGTTGAGAATCGGACACAGGTTAGTAGGGACTTTTTTGTTCCTTTTTGTGAGTACAACAAACAGGTAAATTTAATGGTCTCAGTAGAGACTCACCCTGTATATATTGGTTATAAAACAGCTGCAGTTAAAGAAGTGAAACGTGGCAACAATGCAAGGCGTAAAGTCGTTGCTATGGTTGTGGCTTGCTCACATCCGTCACGCAATTGGTTGAAGCGTTCCCTCGCTCATCATAGTTCCAATATGTACTGTAACAGCGCTCTCCAGTCAAGTCCCGTCATTCTTTAAATAAATAATTAACTCCATTCAACGATTGTGATGAGTTTGTGCACCATTGTAGATTATCAAATGACACTAACTTTAATTTGCCTGTATTTACAATTTTATGTAAATACGTAAATTTACATTGAATTGCAACAATGGAATCATTTGGGTGATTTATTAACACCTGATCTTGTTGTACACCAAGAACTTCTCACTGATTAGTCGTATTCTGTTACATTAAAGTTATACTCGTTGTGAAAACATCTACTAACTAGTGCAATCGACTCTTTACCCTAAATTAACCCTCTTTTGAATTTCGGAGTCCAATAAACCATTTATCCTTAAATTCATTATTTAAACAAAAAAATAAAGTATATGTACATGGGTACTCTACAATAATTAACTTAAGTATATGTACAAGGGTACTCTACAATAATTAACTTAAGTTACATTTAATTATGTCCTGAGTTTTCTTTATAAAAATAAGCTGGCTTTCTTCTTAAGAACTTCCACACAATAAGTATTAACCATAAGTGCTTATGATATAGGAAAATCAGTCATTATTTTTCTGACCTAGACTAAGTTAACTATATTAATACCTTTACTTATATACTTGTTATATAGTATATAGTTATACTTGAAACAAGGTATCAGTCATATAGTATGAAGAGAATTGTGCCATACAAAACTTGACAGTCCCTAATTTAAATTCAAACATAGAATCCGAAATCCTTACATTGTAAAAAATTATTATATATTACACTAACTAACTACATGTTTCTTACAGTTACAGTTATTTAACTTACTTTATCGAGAGAAAATATTACTTGAATTCTGTGAGAATATTTGTCCTTCTAGCTTAAGGCTAACTTATGCTTTTACTTTTACTGTAAATTATACTATAAATGTTATATTCAATTTATAATTGTTATACAAAATAATTTTTGTACACTTATTTTTAGTGTGGGTGGTAACCTAAAATGTTATTGTGTGTTATAAAAATGGACATTAAATGTAAAAGAAATATTACTATTATATATTTAATCTTTATTAACATGTAGTAATTTTGGATACATTAATAACATACATTATTAGGATAAAAGACTACATACTTTTAATTACGAAATATATTATAAAAATTGCATTTTGTAACTCAATAATTATAATAATACAATAATAATTCCAGTCTAGGCTGGATTCGAACCTGCACTATCTAAAGCTCGAAGTAGTAACGCGTTATACCGCTCGGCCACCGGCTCGCCCAAAAAGTGTTGAGAACGAATTGTTGAGGATATTGTAGGCGATCAATGATACTAGCCACAAAAAACAAATTCGCATACATCCCCGCCAGGCATCCGATTTTAACACAAATTACGATTTTTTTAAAAAGTAAATAGACAATTAGGATAAGTTAGGTTACATTTGGTTAGGTAAGTAAGAAGTGTAGTATTCTTTGGGCTAAAAAATTTATTTTATTAGAAAATCAAATTATGTTCAGCATAAAATATATGTAGACTAAAATGAGAAAAAAAATAAACCAATTATTTGTTGAAAAAACATATTTTTAAAAGGTTTGTTTTGAAAGGAGTGTCGTCACATTACTAACTTATGCCAACTGTCACTTAGAAAGAGTAATTTATTATTAGCCTAATATCCAGGATAACTATATGTCCTACAGCTTTTCATAGAATCCGAACCAAGTAGTATTGGTATGATTTTCAACTAATGAAAAGCCTAATACTCTGTTCTTTTCCCTAAACAATACCCAGACCCAAAAACCCTATTCGGACACCTAAGACTTTTATAATGTGTTCTCGCCGATGGTAACTATTAAGTGGAAGTCATGTTAGTATTAGGAGGACCTAGCCTGGAAGCATTCGCCTAAAATCTCCACAACACTTGTCCCCAAGTAGCAGGGTACTAACAAGTGACACACTTGTGGTAACTGAAGATCATAAAATATGCCTCTAGAGCTTAACCTTTCTCAAGTTTACTAGTCATTAACAGATTTTGATAGATTTTTAAGCTCGACAACAGTAGTATTTTCATTCACAAATAAGTATGTTTAACTTAATTAGTAAGATTGTTAAAAATTAAGTTAATAAAATATTTCATTTTAATTGGTCCCATAATTTATTTAATTTATCTAGTTCATCGCTTTGAAGGCAAGAAATACAAAAAGTAATCTTATATAATCTTAAATCTAGTTGTCTTTGAAAGTTCGATCAATTTGGATTGAGTTTGCAACAAGTTATTAAGTATTTGACTCACGTCTCGTATTGAGTCTACAGTGTAAGGCGACAAACTGCCTTTAGGAGAGCTAACCTTTTTGTGAGAATTAAATAAAAAAAATAATTACAAGACTAAGATTTTAAAAAATATCAGCACATTTATCTCAGTAATAGAAACACCTTAAAGAAGCACAACATATACTAAAAATATATTTAAGCACTAAATATATAGTCTGATAAAACGGACCTTAATAAATAATAATATTATCAGTTACAGTTACAGCGCGTATTTCTTTTATTTACTTTTTTAACTGTTACTTTAAGAGTAGGTTTCATAAGCCCATTTTTGTATTTTGTTTTTGTTTAAGTTGATGAACCTAACAGTTTAGAAGATATTTATATTTAAAAGTATTTAACGAGTGCCATTTTATTGGTAAACATAATAGTTTTATACTGTTTAAAAATGTTAACCCTTTGAAGTACAGGTTACGATTTTGTTGAATATTTTCATATTAATAATTGTTCTTGTTTTCTAGTTATATATACATTTTTACAAAACATTTAACATGTTTTAATGTTAATTTTTAAAAAACTCGTAGTAATAAATCAGTTTTTGAAAGTTTAAATTGACACATAAAAATTTTAAATAGGGTGCTTTGTCTTTAAAACCACTATGCTGTAGTTTCGAGTTTGGTGGTTACATTTGTAACCACTGTGCGTGTGTGGGCTAGGTAAAATTAGCACAACATTCCATTTGAAACATATATTTACCATAGACAAAAGTTATGAAACTTACACTAAAATAGTTAAACTTTGAATTTTATCAAATACGTAAAATATTCTTTATTTGAAATAAAGTGTTTCTAAAATAAACTTTATTATAAACTGATACATCAGCATATAACATTATTGTTACCTTTGAATGGCTTACTACTAACTTGTATAGTGGTTTCTGAGTGAAACTGAAACCACCTTAATTTGTGCATTTATAAACAAATATTAGATTCTAATACAAAAATCAGGTTAGAAACAGTGAAAATTTGTATAAATGTATAAACTAATAGAACTAAACTAACTTTTAAGCGTTAAGTTCTGCTTAGAAAAGAAGAAAGTTAGATTTCAACGTGGAGACTTCCACTCTCTGTGGATTGATGGACGGAATCTTGTCTTGTTGAATTGGCAGACTGATTTACGAGCTGGTTTGTACAGTTTTCAATAGGTATCGCTCATATTCATATATTAAAAGGGCTTTCAAGCCTAAACCAATGTGCATTAAGGAATAATAAGCTGAGGAAATGGTGGTTATATGGCATAACCACAATGCTCCAAAGGGTTTTGTAAAAAACGGTGCAAAGTTTTAAGGCAGTCGGTCAAACCGTTCTTGAGTTATTAGTATTTTTGTGAAAAACACGTACAGACAGATAGACACTAAAAGCAGTGGAATTAGATAAAATGATATCCTTAATTTTCTGCTATAAATTAGGTGTACTCCGAAAATATATAGCTAGGAAATTTGTTTAGTAACACACCAATACATCTGATACGCTGTAAATTAATATTGTTGGTGTATAGACCAACACCAACAACACTAACAAACCAAAACAACCAAAACACTAACAAACCGTTAGCGATTTGTTTTATTATAATCTTCCTAACACTTAATGGTTACTGTTAGGAACTAATTGTTCAGTGGGGAAACTAGCTGAAAGGTCTACGATGTCACTGTTCAGATTTAGTTAAAAGGATACAATCAATCAATTTAGTATAATTTATGAAGTCTTGTCTGATAGTTAATAAACAGCTAAAAATTACGAGTATGCCAAGGTAAGCTGTAGGTATTTTTAATATCCTAAATATTGGGCTATTAATGAATGAACATTATATATACGAGTCATTATTTTGTTGGTAACAAAGACATGGTTGATGGTAGCCTACCATCAACCATGAGTAAAAGAATTATGGTTGATGCAACTTTTTTAATAAATTTATAATTTTTTTTTAGAAAACCAAAATATAGCTATACATTTAGAGCTTTTTAAAATAACTTATTTAAATTAAGTCATTAAACCATAATAACCCATAACTGGATGATTAGGGTTTTAATAACAAAGAAATAAGTAGCTTCGTACTTCGTGAAACGTTGTAACAGAAAGTGTGTAACATTTAATGAATTTCTTTAATGACTGTACGTCGATACATTTACTGCAAGCAGTGCTTAGTATAGGGCTGAAAGCAGTCGCCCAGCTAGATTCAATCTACAGAATGACTTTCAGTCGGATTCAATTTCAGTAATGCTAGTGGTTCTTTGGACTGCAAGTAAGGAGTGATTTACATATATACTATGGTAATCACAAAGATTATTTAACAGTCAATTAAGGTTTTTAAAATTATTTGTGATTTTACATTCTCCTATATGCGTTAGCATTTAAAAGGTATAGTGATCGTAAACATTTTTAAGGTTTCCTAAATGCAAACAAGAGTTTTTTTGTAAAAAGAAATGTATGTCTGTCTGTGTATATGTGTTTTTTTTTTTTTTTTTTTTTTTTTTTTTACAAAACCATATAAAATTTTTATTTTATCAAAAACAGCTCAAACGTGTTTATTAAATTACCTCAAAATATGTAAATTAAAATTTACAATATTTTAGTGAAAACTACATGTCTCTAACTTGACTATTATTTTAGTTATTTCAAAAAATATTTCGGAATCAAACTGGTAATTTTCAGAATTTTGATTTTGAATAAAGTGTGTGCCAATCAATTGGAACCATTTATTTTCTAGGTGATACATTTCAGTATGTCTAGATATAAATATATTTGCAAAGAAAAACTTAAAACTACCTAAAGAATATAGAATCAGCAATTTATACCATCGACCTTGAGTAAAGGAATTATGGCTGATGCAGCAATTTAAATAAATGTGTCAATTTTAGTATTCATTTTTGTCTTATAACTCATTTAGATTAAAGCATTTAATAAATAGATAAATATATTACTTTTATACCGGTAGATTAACTCTACCACCAGTTTAATGTTCAATTGAGGTTGCACCCAACCAACCTGATTTAATACGAATTCGTGTTTGAGCATGTAAATGAAGCTTTTTATATTGACTTTAAAACTGGCATTATAAATAGAGAAACGAGTATATAAAAATCGAGCGGTCTAAAGCAACAGGACTGCCCTTAAGAGGCCTTCCAAATTTGCTCCTAGCGCTGTTCTGTTATTAAGAGGGCTCTAAACCCCCGCGCTGAGAAGCGTAAAAACTGCTTTGCGTGGTCCTTGATACTGCCATTATTTACTTTCGTAAAATTATAAATGAAGTATCTATTTAAAGATAAAGACAATTTTGACGCAAATCGCTTTTTAAAATGTTCAAAATCTCTTTAATATCAATTGTATAGGTTATTGAAGTTACCCAATATTCAAACTAGTGCCAAAATAAAACTGAAGCTGTTAACAAAATTTTAAAAAGTGATTTTAGTCAGAAATTTATCTAGTTTCAATTTAGTTTTAGTTTTAGATCGATATCTTTAAATCTTTAGCCGTAATATAGGATCACACAAAAGCCTGCATGGTAATTTATTGCTAAAAAATGCGGTGATTCGTGAGATCCAAGTGGTGAAAACCCGAACTTCTTAGTCGCGGATGGATTTTACTACCACATTCATAAAAACCTTTCTTCATTTAACTTAACATCGATGGATACAATGTAGGCCTACGACAACTGATATCAGTATTATTTTACAGACTGATTTACTCACTTAGAGTTAGTATATTTACTTTCATATGACTTATTTCATTTAAATTAAAATGTGCATTTCCAAGTGATTCCTGATATAATATAACCACAAAGTAAAGCATAAAACGTTTATTCGTAATGACAGTGCACAATATTTATTATGTCATGACAAATATTGTAATAATCATCTATATACAACATGACAATGAAATAAATCATACAAACTACATTAACGAATGCGTACAGTAAAATTGATTCCGGCCGGCCTGATCAAAGCAATAAGTAATTCTAAGTCACTCTCTATTGACCTTTATTTTAATTTTAAAATATAAATACAGTAATGTTAACTTGTAACTATTCATTTATTATAGTTCATTAATGTTGTGGTAGAAAAAATGCTAGGGAATTTATTTGTACTTATCTAAAAAGGTAACTTCGAAGCAAATATTTTTCTTAAGCGGTAACAAGGACAGAAAAACATGACAGTCAGGGGACGGGGTAGGCAATCCTTTTGAGAACTTAGAAATTATGGGGTGAGGTAGAGTGTGGGAAGTTTCGTACCACTCCCGGTGTTTTCCATTGAACAGCCAATGAGAAGGCTTAGTAAGGTGAAACTTAACATAAATGATATTTAAACATTATGCATTGTGAAGAAAAATAAAAAAATACTAATTTAAAAAAGTTTTCTTGATTAGCATAATACGTATTGGTAGATGAATTTAATACAATATTAATATAAACTGAATAAATATAATTGTGATCGATAAGGTAAACTTGGTTTACCGAAATCGATCACCGTAACATTCGTAGCCTACATATAGCACTTATTTTTTATAAATACAGAAGTATTATACTGTATGAAAATGACGTTCTCTTGTTTATTGAAATAAAATTGTTAAACTATTAATAAATTGCTCAAATAATATGTTCTATTCGGTTTGGTTTTGTATTAATTTAATGCATTTTCAATTACTTGAGTATCCACTGAACTAATTGGGTAGCTTGTGATCAACTTGTGGCAGCCACACTGATCAACTTTGGTAGTCATCGTGATGGACTTGTCTAGCACTAGTGATCAACATGGCTAAAACTCATAATCAGCTAGGGTAGTACCCTTGATCAAATTGGACAGCCTCCGTAATGAGCTTGGTTGCACCCGTGATCAACATAGCTAATACTAACGACCAACTCGTGTAGTACCCGTAATAAACTTGGCCATCCACCGTCATAGACTTGACTAGCACTTGTGGCCAGTCAATGATGGGTGGTTAGTCACGTAGACCACAGGTGCTAACCAACGTAATCACTGGTGATTACAAAAGTTCAGTTCACCAAGGGTGCTACTCAAAGTAATTATGGGTGGCTACCTAAATTGTCCGTGTTCTACCTAAGATTATTAGAGGTCCTACCTACTAAGTTGACCACAGACTCTACTCAAAGTAATCACGGGTGGCTTCTCAAGTTGACCACTGGTCCTACGCAAAGTAATCACAGGTACTATCCGGGTGGACCACGGGTGCTACCCAAGATAATCACACTTACTACTCTCAGGTTGACCACTGGTGCTACTCAAAGTAATGACTGATAATACCCAAGTTGACTACAGATATTACCCAAGTTAATTAGGCATGGCTACTCAAATTAATTACGGTTTCTCCCCTAGTGGCTACTCAAGTTGACAAACAGTGCAACCCAATGTAATAAGGGGTGGCTACTCAAGTTGACCATGGGTCTTACCCAAGGTAATCACAGGCACTAACTTAAGTTCACCACCGTAATTATGGGTGGCTACCCAAATTGACCGCGTGTTCTACCTAAAATAATTATAGGTCGTACCTAAGGTGATCACAGGCTCTAACCAAGGTAATCATGAGTGGCTTCCCAAGTCACTTTTAGGTAGAGCGGTGAGTGGTATTTGCCTTTTATAGGTATAGATTATGGAATAATTAATCCACTCATGATTTATGCAGTTGTATTCTGGGGCCATGAGAGTGTAAAGACCAGTTTCATTTTTAAACTTAAAAAATTTACCATTATAAAAACATTTTAAAATAGTGCCGAAAATACTTTTGTAGATCTCTTTTCAAATATAATAATATTATAACATTTCCTTCAGTGTATATTCTTTCCCGTTTTTCTGTAATGAGAATACTTATTATTTATTATCAGTTTGATGGACAGATTGCAAGTTGACTGTATATTTAAATATGTTAAAGGGTGAAAATAAACTATTATACTCTTACTTTGAATGAATAAAAACGAACTTACACACACAAAACGGTATAGAAAAATGATTATACATTCACGACTTTCCTTTAAAGTCTTGTAGAGAAAATCTGGAATGAAGTAACAGTTTTATGAATAGTGCTAGATAACAATTTGAAATGTCATAGCCACATTAATAAAGTCAGTAGCAAAATAGCGTCAGGAATATTTGTAATCCTTGCGGCCGTGACTGACAGGTCACTTCTTCTTACTGCGTATTATGCTCTGGTTTTTTTCCTATTTAAACTGGGGAGGTGACAGTGCTCATACCAACCTTCGTTTTAGACTAAAAAAAAGCGATTAGAGAATTTTTTAAGAACCAATACTGACACTCCTGTAAACAGATTTTTAAAGATTATAGAATGTTTAAGTTTTTTCTCTATATATTTTCCAGTGTATAAAATTCGTTAAAAAACACGCCCAAACCTTCTCTAGTACAACACATAGCCATAGTTTACGAAATAAAGGTACACACGCCAATCCGAAACACAGAACATCATTTTTCGAGAGACACTTAATCTACACAGGAACTCTTTAACGCTTTGCCTGCATCAATAAGGGGGGGGACACTTGTTCCAGGTCGTTTGAACGGAGAGTGGACGGTGCCTTCTATGGCGTTCGGAAGTATTGTCAGGCAGATTCTGACAGTAATCTGTATATGGATTTAGTATTAGTTTAATAATATTTTGTTATTAAGACCATTTTCATTATGTAAACTGACTCATTTACATTATCAACGAAATAAATAAGTTTGAGCCTGGAAGTCGGAGTTGGAGGGCCCCCTTCCCTGTAGGACTGAAGTCGGTTGATTTAGACACTGTCTGGAAACTGGATCAGGTGCAGGGCATCTCTCGCGTGGGTTCGCGTACGTGGCTGGCACGTCCACGAGCAGCGAGTGGTACGAGACTATCCAGTATGTATTGGTACATAGAAGTGACGGTAAGACTGGGCTAAGTACTGATAAAGCTTAAACTGGTCAGCTGACCTCAGTATGGTCAACAATTGGGAATGTAAAGGGTATTTTGTTTAAATCGGCAAGCCGTAATGGCCACAAAGAATAAATGTCTTTTTAAAGGGTTGTTACTTTCACACCACCAATTTTTTTTTATACAATTCTTTCCCCTCTTAAAAATTAACCCCAATCTACACCAATACAATATTTGTTCAAATCACAAGCTTAAACCTCCCTCTCATAAAACTAGATTTTTCGACAAACATGTTTTATAATGGAATTAGGCTGGACCACTTGAAACTTGAGATAGACTTTGTGTGTTTTAAAAATAACGTGAAAAACTCCTACGGATTGTTGCCCTTACAGCGTCGGGAGAATATATATTGAATAGTTTTTTAATTAGCATAATACGTGTTGGTACATATACAGTACAAGACAAGTAAACGTCACACAACACAAATTTATTAAAATATTAGCACAAAATGCACAAATATATTACAATACAAGTACAAAATGCACAAATATTATGGTAATCGATTTCGGTGACCCACGCTCATCTTCCTCAGACCAGAGGGATTCACAAAAGAATGTTCTTTTGTGAATCCCTCTGGTCTGAGGAAGGTGAGCGTGGTTCACCGAAATCGATCACCATAATATTTGTGCATTTTTTACCTGTATTGTAATATATTTGTGCATTTTGTGCTAATATTGTAATACATTTGTGTTGTGTGACGTTTACTTGTACTGAATATATATTGGGACAATAAAATAGGATATATTATTACAGTATAATAATATGTCCTAAACTAAGTTATGTCAATAATGTTATCAGCTGTTGTTTCTTTTGACACTATTAGATTTTTTCTTATTTATTGATTGATTTCGTACCTGTGTTTCATCTAATGCTGGTTCAAATTCTGACCTTGACTGTTTTCTGCTTATCGCCCTTACTTTGTCTGATCAGTTTCCCGTGCTCAGACAAAGTAAAATGCACTTCGATATTCGAAGTGCATTTTACTTAAATGTTCGATAAATATTCGATGGGGAATGGTTGGGGTAAATTTAAAAAAAAGGATGAGACTTTCCTTGAAAATTTTTCATAGTCAACAATTAAACACAAAATATAATGAATAAAACTGCATCTTCTGTACCATTTGCAACTGGCGAATTAAATAAAAAGCACCTTAAACTCGACTGAATGAGTCGAGTTCGACTGAAGAGTGAGAGCCGTACAACTGTTGATTACTGCGGGCTTTATGACCTTAGCTCTTAACCCAAAACTACGAGGTAAAAAGTTGTTTCCTGCCTATGTATTTATAATATATGTAATACTTCACTTGGTAGTCATGAAGTTTTCTAGATGCTTTGCAAATCTTGACTTTTTTATCACCATTAGGTAGGATCAAATCTGTATTTTCTAAAAAAAAAAAAAATACTTGTTATTCAGCAGATAACAAGATCCATACAACAAATCCAAAAATATTAAATCTGTATAGTTTTACTTTTCGATATATATCCAATATTATCCCTGATTTGTTGTTATTTTTTTTTATTTTTGTAGTTTTTTATGCTGAAGACGAATTTGTTAAATATTTTTTCTGTGCTAATTATCTCTCGAAATATCACCGGAAAACTATTGTCGTGGCTAATCACCTATGGTGGACACTTGCACAATAAAACTACGAGCAGAATCACTTTCGTGGCTAATCACCTATGGTGGCCACGTGCATAGTGAAACTACGAGCATAAGCAAATACAATATTAATATTATTTTTGTATTCACTATAAACTGATTGAACTTATAACGTTTGAATTTAATATAACAAGCCTTTTAAACTATAAACAAATATTTTAAGCCGTCAATAGTTGACCACACAATTACTGTAAAACTATTTTGTTTTAATAATTACTATTCACTCGTTTGTATGATTTCAAAATATTAAACGTTTAGGGAAAATATGTCTAAGCTGTTAAATTGATAAAGCAGAAAATATGTTTTGTTTCCTTCAAATAAAAACCTTTTTAGATGTAAAATATCGATCAAATATTTCTGAACTTGTATAGCTTACGCAGTACATAATGTTTACTTTACACAGAAAATGTAACATATAATAATTTTTAATCGGTTGATAATAAATAATAGTAATAAATATTATTTATTACTATCCATATAGTATTATTAGGTTTTATTTTTTTTAAAGTCCACATAAATGTTGAAATGACCTGTAATTATAGAACAGAAGCCTAGACTCTTTTTAGGTTACATTTTTTTCACAGTAGATACGGAGGCAAGAAACAATATTACGATTGTTTTTTCTGCGTAAAAGTATCGAAAATGAGAAAAAACACGTAAAATTTTTCCACTTAAATATACTAGTGAGGGTACTCATTTGTGCTATATTTTGTCCTGATTACGAATAAAAGCTCTTTTTAATCGAACCATTGCTATGGACGTAATATGGAAATATTTCGGTTACGTTAAGGTTATGTTTTGTAAGGATAAGGCTAAGTTGGGTATTTAAGATAAGTCTATTTTGGGTTTAGATAGGATAGGTTACATTTGCTTACGTTGTTTTGTTATGTTAGCTTTTGTTAGGTTATGCTAGGTTGTTCTAGTTTTTGTTAAGTTATGGTAGGTTAACAATAACAACCCAACAAATCCAAACCTAACTTAACCTCACCAAAACTAACCTTTAACAAAACATAAACTTACTGAACATTTCTAGCTCTAACGTGCTTAATAATGGGTTGATTGCAACGTCCTTGTCATATTCGTAATTAATACAATATTCCTCATAGGTTGAGTAGCCCGCATTGCTATATTGAGGAAGCAAATATTTTAAAGTTTTTTTATTTTGGCAATTTTCCAGCTTTTCTGCAGAAAAACAATCATATTCTTGTTTCTTAGCTTCATATCTACTATGAAAAAAAATTTCAATTAAAAAATTTACAAGGTCTCTGTTCTATATACATTTAAAGGTCCGTGCTATTTTAAAGACATTTAAATAATATATGTACTATTTAATGTTAAAGGCGAATAGTTTTGTTAGTAAAGACGCACTTACCACAGTACCACTGTGCGTGTATGGGTGGGCGGGTGGGTTAGTACCACTGTACGTGTATGGGTGGGTGGGTGGGTTAGTACCACTGTACGTGTATGGGTGGGTGGGTGGGTTAGTACCACTGTACGTGTATGGGTGGGTGGGTGGGTTAGTACCACTGTACGTGTATGGGTGGGTGGGTGGGTTAGTACCACTGTACGTGTATGGGTGGGCGGGTGTGCCTTGGCTAGGGAGGGTGCTCTCAAGCCCTTAATTGGTCCTGAGCCAGCCTGCGGCGTTTCGATTGCAGCTGCCAAAACAGCAATTAAAAACTGGGTCAGCACCAGACACCTGGAAAGATGGCGGCGGTTTTGAATTAATCACCTCTGTACGTGTATGAGTGGGCGGGTGGGTAATCACCTCTGTACGTGTATGGGTGGGCAGGTGGGTCAATAACACTCTACGTGTATGGGTGGGTTATTAATGTATGAAACCATACATTATACCATTCAACTCTATATATGTAGGATGTGTGGCTGGGCTTATTCTCAGCGCTTTGTTTGATTAGGTTTTAGAATTTAATTTGTTTCAAAACGTTTAAAGTTTCGTGAGCTTTTCGGTTGAATTGCAATTTCAAATTTATAACAAAATAGTTACATCACGTCATTTTTACTTCGCAACTAATAATGGGTACCTTTTTAAAACAAAAAAAAAAAAACAACAAAAAAAAACAAAAAAAAAAAACAAATAGCAAACAAGCAACGTTATTATTAAGTATCATCAATAAAATTACTTCTATTTTAATTTAAAATTTAATTATATTAACGTTCATTGTTCGAGGTGTAGAAGTAGAAATAATTTCAACCACACAAAGAAACCCTCGCGTGTTGAAGGACTTCAGACCATCACGCTAGTCCAGTCTCCTCAATTCCTAGCGAAAATTATGAACTGAACACTTAACTAAATTTAATAAAAATAATATGAAATATCTTTAAATATATGGAACTCAGGCATTAAATCCAAACGAAAAAAAGAAGATGCTGATAATGTTATAAATTAGCAAGGATACATTGACTTTACGATTAGAACCAGAACTGTTTTCGAGAGAATGAAGAAATGTTGGTAGAATGTATGCTAACATCAAGGAAGCTGTTCTAAAACGAAATGGCAAATATTCTACATACATTTCTCACGCAATTGTTTTAAAAACTAGCCAAAATCCTTAAAGAATAAATTAGATAATCCTTATATATAATATGTGAAGCTGTGTTTTTGTTAACTAACTCCTCCTAGATTTCTTAAGTGATTTCTTTACCAAGTAAGGTTTTAAGCATGATTTTAACCATGTCCAACTGTAAGGCTCCACCCCACTGAACTTTAAAAATTCAATATTGTATAATGCAGTATTTTTGTTTATTTAATTAATCATCATCTGTTTTTAAAAATGCAAATTAAATGAACACTTTTGAAACAGTCAAATTAATAGAGTTGTTGAAAGCAATTACACTGAGGAAGCTGTACATACCAACACTGTGTGGTTCGGATTCCAAGTAAATATGTGGGCCACTTAGTTTCCTTGGCTGTACATAAATTTACTCACATATTATAATTTTACTGGATAAAACTTACCTACTAACATCATTAGACAAGAGTCATAAGCTGATGTCAAAATGTAATGTGTCACGAGCGGAGCAAGTGGTATCACTACCAACCGGCTTTACCGAGATCGAACATCGTTGCGTAACGAGCGCAGTGAATAACGGGGCTAGCATGGCGTGCGGGAGAGTCCCTTAGTATGCATAATTTCTTTGCAAAGTTACTATGATATAGTGGCAAACTTAAAAAAAAACCGTCGATAATTTTCTAAGAAGTTGAATATTTCTTCATAAAACCTATCCTTAGATACATTTAATGTTTAGTGTGAACAATCTAAGTTAGTTTGTATTACTCTAGAAATTATTTTATATAAATGTTTAATGATTTCTTCTTATTACAAGATATTTTTGTACGTTGAAGGAATAACTTCCAAATACTTCCATAATCAATAAAAACTATTATCACTCAGATATGTTACTGCAGTACTATACGTCGTATATGTTGGTAATGTGTTACACTTTGACTCAAGTACAAAATTGATGGTGTTTTCTCCCAAATTACTTTTTACCACTTCAAACAAATGTCTTCGGCGTTGAATATTTAACTAATGACAAATCTCGTCCTCAGAGCTTTACCAAATTCTCTTTGAGTTTTGAACTTCTTGACAATTCGAATAATAATAGTTGAATGTTCAACTCCAGCTTATCGATTGATATAAACCAAAAATGGTTTCTATATAAAATCTTTATATGGAAATAAATTCTTTAAAAAAACCTCTTGACTGTTAATGGTATAATATACTTCATAAAATGCTTAAATATATTTTGATTGGTAGTATGATATGATAATCATGCTCTTTCTAAGCATATAGCGAAGAATTTCGGATTTTGTTGGGAGTAAGTAAATAATTTTAATAAATATAGGTCAGTATGATTATCTAAAAAAAAAAAATCTTATGGTTCAGAAATGGTTTTTGGATCATTTCTGTTATTTTGCTTAGTATTTATGACTTTTTTGAAATTGTATTTTTAGGCTAAAAAATTAATTGTGACTTCATAGAAATGAAATACGGTTTTAGTTTTTAATACGAGGTGGGATTAGAGGGTCCCCTCTACACCTCCAACCCCTTATCGTAAATTACAATAATTTAAGGTTTACATAACATAAACATCTATTTTTATAAAATGTCTGGGTTTTCCTGCATCAAAATATTCAAATTTGTGGCCATTTAAAATTTTAAATCCTCAATAACTCATAAACGAATAATTATATTACAAATATAATATTTTTTAAGAAATTTTATTACAAATCCACTTATATAACGATTTAAATCAAACGGATGAACAAAAATAAATAAAATATAATTCATGTGACAGTAAGTACAATGTAATATGCCAGTACAATATGTAACAGACATGTAACAGCTGATAGTAATAAAGGAATTAGTGATAGTCTTAAATCAGCTGTTTACATAGACTGTATTGTTGTACTAGTCAGCTGATTTAAGACTATCACTAATCTGGCTTAAGAGACACTAATTTCATTATTATCAGCTGTTACATACATTTTACGCATTGTACTGGCATATTACATTATACTGTCACATAAATTATCTTTTCATTTGTTATTTTCCGTCTACAAGGATAATCAAAGTGTTTTGAACACTTTAATATGATATTTGTGGTCATAAATTAACCAGAAACATAACAAAAAAAAAACTTATCAAAGACTTCAGAGACACCCCGTATATACGCAAAAATAATTACTTTCAAATAATATTTGTTTTACTAATATATTTGCTACTTCAGTGAAGTTTTGAAAGCATCCGTATGGCCTAGAAAGAGTTATGAGTTTTAGCAACATGTTTTTGATTGTGAATATTTATTCCACTTAATATTTTGTTAAATCAAAACTATGTAACCACTAAGAATTTGAAAGACATAGGATCGAGAGAAATTGTTTAAAATACTGTATACAAATCACTCATTACACTATATCATTTAACCACTTAAAATAAATGCATTATTTGAAACTAATGTCAAATAAGTGTCATTTAAAAGTCATAACAGTCTGTGAAATAATTCAAAACCTCCATCTAAATATATATTTATATTTAATTTACAATATATTTATACTGAACAAACACTGAAATTTGTAAACAGGAAGGAAGCTACTACATAAATTATTTTGCCGATAAAAAACTCCACAGTTTCCTCACTAAGAAGAAAGCAAATATTGCAACAATGTCTCAAGTTGCATGAGGCCGAAGGGCGAGGTGTATCGAGCGCAGCGAGAGTCAGGGTTGCCACGCGAAGTGTGCAGGTGTGTCCCCTAGTGGTTTATAAATTTACACATTATTCATCATTCATTTCTAAGACGCTGATCATAGAGATATGGGCGAATATGAGGAGTGAATGAGTGTAGATGAAGGAGTATAGTCACTGTTACTGAGTTCAGCATAGCTCAGAAAAAAACTATTTATTAATAGACATGGCCTCTTTAAACTGGTTCTTATTGTAAGAAAGATTTCGTTTGGTTGTTACTTTTCACATTATGATAATGTACTTTGACTCAGAGGGATGATGTTGTTCGAATCCGCAGCTACCCTTAGACCATGCGTGTCCCCTAAGTGGTGCTAAACGAACATATCATTTAGTAAGTTATGTATCTTGTGTGATCTCCAAGCTATTTCTACTGCCAACCAAAAAATTGGCTCTTATCAAGGTCAGAAAAACTACAATGGTATAGGTCGTGTTTTCTATGGAAATTCCTCTTTGAAAACACCTTTGATAAAGAGTGTTGGTCGTTTCATGGGCTTTGTCGTATTACAAATTTGAGTATCCGTAGATTAGAAACGGCTAATGTAAAGGAAAAAGTAAACTAAGAATGTCTTTAAATTACATTTTCTTTTAGAAACGTTCATGTAATAAATAGTGTTCTATAAAAAAATCTAGTTGTCCAGCATTTTAGAAAATGGTGGCTTTTTGAAAATCATATTATTATTGATGAGGGAAGAGTAGATGAAAAATTCCCCATTCAAAGGTTATTGTATCCCTGCAGGTTTACAAGACAACAAGATGTATAGCAAAATTATCATGTATATATTTAACCCTATATCAGGGAACAAAACAAGAAATTTGCACTGCACAAAGGCCCGCTGCGGTTTCTAGAGCTGACACCATCACACTCTTTTAGCATCGACACATACGATAAGTTATATTTTATATTTATAAGATTAAATTATTACAAAGGGTCTTTAGTTTCTTAAAAAGAAACACCACACCTGACTTAAAGGATAAAGATTAACGAATTTTAATTTTTAATTATGTAAATGTTATCAGAAGAAAAAAATTATACAATTATTTTACCTGAACACAATTTAATTTCAATTTATTTTCCAAATTCATACATAGAGTTTAAAAGGTGCAAGTTTCCTTCAACTTATATAAAAATTCCACAGTAATTAATTTCAAGTCAAGGCAACTTTTGAAAAATGTAATACTTTCTTTCAACTTTATATTTTTAACATTTTGAAATGCTCTAAATAAAAGAACGATAGGAACAAAATAAGTAAATCAAACAAAAACTATAATTTATAAAATAAATACATATCTTTTCAATTTAAGCATTAATATATATTGCAGTCTCAGATGACTTTTAAAACTTCAATCCAATACTATCGGTGTTGAATATTTAAATAACGGCAAATCTGTGCCCCCAGAGCTTTACCATATTCCCTTTGAGTTTTCCACATTTCTTGTAAACTAAACAGTAGTTGGGCGTTGGACTAAACTTTAACCGCAAATTGTTTTTATGACGTTCACTTTTATAAATAAATATAATTTATATATATAAACTTTGTAACTAGTACATGATTCTTATGCATTTCTATAAAAGTTACAACATAACATTGTTTAAATAGAATCTACATTTTCCGGTAGCAGCCTCGTCAATGTGTTATCTACAATATTTACAAGAAAACCAGACGATTCGTAGATCACACCCATGCCATTGACCTGACCGAAGGGTTCCGATGTTATCGCAATACAAAGGAGTTAAGCAACACCAAGCGTGGCTGTTCCTCGGATGGGTGATCGTCTGATCGATCCCGTCCTTGCACGCAGCCCACCTGCCTGTTCACTGGTGGTGGTTCGAAAGTCACCCTTAAGCCGTTGGTTCTCAGGTTATGTGTCAGAGAGGGCTTCTTATCCCTAGCTTCACATTTTAAAATAAGACGATCTTTAACTTTAACTTTTAACCCATGCTGTGATGTGTTATCCTCAGTGGTATCGCTGAGCTTGGGCGAAACATCTGGTTATCTTGTAAATAATGTATATAGCACATTGACGAGGTTGTCACTGGAAAATCTAGATTCAAATTGTGAAATCGGCTGCTTAAGCCTGAAATCTAAGATAGCATAGTTTGATCTATAGCATAGTGGTACCAGTTTCTATAACGTGTTGGAAAATGCTTTATTAAATCAGAAATTCATATATATAGTATGACAATCTTGACAGATAGATTTTGTTTGGTTATACTTTAAAAAAGTAGTTTTTAATTTTATGGGTACATATATTATCTATGAAGTGTTATTTGATTGCCTATTATCTCAAATAATTTTATTTTTTTACAAAAAATGGCCTACTTCGACTGTGTAGATTTACCTATTTTTTATCTTAGAATATTTTTAAATTATATTTTACAAGTGTGAATAAGTAAAATGTATTTTGAGTAGTGTACTGTTCGGATACATATGTTTACTAAACACTCACTAGTATTTCATGCGGGTAAAGTGAAAACAGTGATTTCATAAATTATTTTGTCGTTCAAAGGAGCCGCAGTTTCCTCAGTAAGAGGAAAACAAACATTACGAGGATGTCTCAAGCTGGGCCACTTGAAACTGTTTCTTGTTTGTGGAAGAGCTATATTTGTTAGACTTATTGTGGTAATTATACCAAATACTCACGCACCATTGATTTAAAATTGTCTTTCCAATATTGATTCTAATTAGATTATGAATTAGTAAATTAAAGTATATAGGACCATTGTAAAAGTCTATAGGGATGACTAATTCTTAAAGTGTATTCAAACTGTCAACTTTATTACAATATATCCAACAAATAAGCAGATATCGCGTCTAGTAGTGTGCTAAATAGGTGACAACGACTCGTAAAAATTTAGGTTGTAGATTAGTAAGTTTTTCAGATATCTGTGCAGATGGCAGGACTAGCACCGTTGTCAGTACCTCCCCTCATTCCCCTCCAAAACCTGATGGTTAAAATATATACTAATTATAGTTGCAAACTTAGTTTTTTAATTAAAAAAAAACTAAGTTTGCAACTATTTAGTGGTTCCACAAGGGTGATCACGGTGGCCATGAGAAAGCAATAAATGTTTCTTTTTCTTCTCTGACTTAGATTATATAAACTGTATTTAATTATGTAGAGTTTTAGTTCTATGAAAGTTTAAATATTTACTAAATAGATTTTTTTTGTACGTACCCTTAATGGTAGGATAGTAAACTTGAGTGTATAAATATTCTTATTTAATATGTTACTTAATTTTTTACGTTTAATATAATTGCTTATTTTGTTATTTTACTGTTTATTGCTAAAAATATTTAGATTTGGAAGTTAATGTTTAGTGTTTATGGACAGTAAATAAATTACTGTATTCTTCTTAGTGATGCTATAGAGTTAATACCGTATATGAAACAAGAAGGCATTAATGTAAGGCAATAAAATGAGAAAAAATGTTTAGTTAATATATATTGAAAACACTTAATCAAAATAATAATCGATTTGATAAGTGAAAATTCGACCTCAATTAGTAGCTATGACTACACTCGTTTATCTGCACTTATCTCACTCATTCGTCATTCACATTCGCCCATATCTTGGGAATCGGCCTTTTAATTTAAATATAAGAATAATATTTTAATTGTGACTTTGAAACTTAAGTACTAGTGTTTATTGGAATTGAACCTTTTAATAAGATGTAACACATTTTTTTTTTAATAAATAAAAAATTACATCATCATAATCCCATGATAAAAAGAGCGTAGTGTGCATTTAGAAAAATATAAATTTTCTTATATGATGAACTTCGTTTTATTTGTACAAACATAAACATATTAAATCTCATATAAATCTAGTTTTAATCAATAAACAAACTACTAGAACCTTATTATCCTTTATTTTATTTACATCTAAAGTAGTATGACTTTTATGACTTCCTTACGTATAATCAGTTTTTTACTGTTACAGTATTCATAAATATTTATAAGGAGGTAAACTGTATATTATACCGAGCGAGATAGAGAGAGATGGAGGGAGGTGAAGGGAGTGAGAGGGAGATGAAGAAAGAGAGGGAGAGAGAGAGAGAGTGAGAAAGAGAGTGATAGAGAGAGTGAGAGAGAGAGAGTGAGTGAGTGAGTGAGTGAGTGAGAGAGAGAGAGAGAGAGAGAAAGAGAGAGAGAGAGAGAGAGAGAGAGAGAGAGAGAGAGAGAGAGAGAGAGAGAGAGAGAGAGAGAGAGAGAGAGAGAGAGAGAGAGAGAGAGAGAGAGAGAGAGAGAGAGAGAGAGAGAGAGAGAGAGAGAGAGAATAATATATAATAGTTACGTATCCTAAAATGTCTTTTTAAATATTTTTAACGTTTAAAAGTGTATACATGCATACAATTGTGTATAGATCCAGTGCCTGTATGATCAAATTTGCTGTTCATTTATTCATATATTATTTAAGTCGTTAACGAATGCATAGCAGTACCAAGTGGTGTTTGTCCAAGACGCAAACATTCTTGTAACGTTTGCTTTCCTCTCAACGACAAACTGTTGCCCTGAAAGTGCCTAAATTATTAACGCAGTCTTTTGATTTGAATATCACAAATGAATGGAAAAACTATGTTTTTTATACTTCTGAATACTATGGTGTATATACCGGAGTAAAAAGGGTGTCGCATAAAGATGTGTTTTGGGTATTAATTTATTTATTCTACACCTAATAAAAATCAAAAATAAAGAATACAGTTTTTCGAATTCCACTCTGTTTAGGGTGTATCGACAAGACCATAAAAAAAATAAAACACAGTTTGATCGACTAACTTTCAAATTTCCAGACTTCTTTACATGAACTTTACTAAACTGTTATCCTTAGCCATTAAATGTTTTAGTCGTTTTAAATCTTTAACCCTTAATTTCTTGCAAACAATAATAATTCAAACAATTTAAAGTGCCACCATTTAAAACGGCTAATAGTTACTTAATTCTTATTTTTCAGCTGTTTAATAAATTGAATATAAAGAAGTCTGCAAAATGTCACGTCAGATGCACAAACTGTTCTTAGGTAGTTAACGTTTTTGTAAACCAAAGAAGCTTTTTATTATTTTCTCTAAAATAGGTGCACAATTCCAAAATAACAGCTAAGACATCTTATTGTGACCACCTAAATAGATTAGTGTGTTAATTTTTTTATTTATTTGATTTAAAAATCTAATTTATTTTAAATTATTGACCATGCTCAATAAATAAAAACCAATTTTTACACATTTTAACTATTCATGTATTGCTTTTATGTGTTATTTAATTATTATTATCTCGTATTATATTGTTACATTGTATTCAAAATACAACAAATATTCCAATTTCTACACGATACATAAATAAAACTATTATTTAAGAAACAAAATTACTGCTGGATTTTGTGCTTAATATATCAATTGATATTTTACTTAAATTATTATTGAAATTTTTATTTTTTTATGGGCGACATGTTTTGTGTATATTTAGTATAAGAATGTGTATTAGTAATATTCTTATATTTATACAAATTTAATTAATTTGTTTCCTTTTTTGCGTGTTACTCTGTTGATGACAATTTTATTTAGTTAAACGTATTCAAGGTGTAACACAGTATATTTATTTGAATATCTTACTTGAATATCTCATATGAAATTTGGATAACTACAAAGTTCATAAAGAGTTACTAGTTATACATACATGTAGTTTGAAGTTTCAATTAGAAGTTAAATTAATATTAGTATGTAGTTATAGTTTTTTTAGCATAGTAATATATTATATTAAGATGACACTGTAACATATAATTGGGCCGGATGGAAAATGACCTGCTTGTTATATTTAGTCCATGTAGGGGTTCCAGCGGCAGAGGGGAATCGTTCCACCGCTGAGCTGCTTTACTTCATGGACGTAACTAACTTCCGCCGTTCAAAAGTTTTTAGCTGAAAAAAATAATGTAACAAACTATGCAAGTTTGTTTAAATGAAATTTACTGTTAACATTATTATGCGTTGTGTTATTGCTATTATTATTTGTTATTTGCCTATTAAATAATGTTTTAATATAATCTTCTAAGCTTGATGCATTGGTGTTAATAAAAAAAAACAATGGTCAGTTCTGCTAATGACGTAAAATGGGTGGGGCTTTCTATTGAGGCGTCAGCACGCGGTCTAATGCTCTGGTTGTCATGACAAATTTTAAATGTGTTTGCATAGTGGGAGAGGAGTAGTTTTCTGTCCCACTTTCACCACTCTTTTATCTCACTTGTACAAGTGTGTTGAAAAGGTCGTTTCCTAAGCAGCCTATGTATTGTAAAATACCACTACTGTAACATTGGTTAATCAATAATAATTTGGAATTTTATTTATAGTTTTATCTGTTTTGTTTAACAATTTGTATATAAGTTACATCGTTTTGCTATTAGCCACATTTTTGTACTTTAACTAACCTATCATAATGTATGAATAACTTAATCAGATATCTGTCAACTGTGACAGCAAAGAAGAAGATATAAGACAATAATTCCGACCTATGTCAGTTTTACTGAATCAAAGTATTTTGTTATAACCACCCTATTACGTAAGTTAATTTTTTCTCAAATTTTATCTACGTTTTAATTTGGTCAATAACAATAATATATTTTTCAACTCTACAAATGTCGTATATTTTGAAATGTAATGCCCTTAAAATGGTGAGATTGATATTTACGTTAAATAAATATAGAATTTTATTTTTAAAACAATATTATGTAAGAAAAAACACGTGACACACCAGTGTACGTGATATAAATGGTGTAAATAGTTCGTTACACCCTCAACGGTTGAAGTTAACTTTGTCTCATGGGGAGGGGGGAAATATTAGGGGAAAGTGTATCTTCACATAGACAAAGATTTTTACCGGAACACCTACCATTTATTTTTCTTGCACATCGAATGAAGAGTACAAACCTAACTAAATAAATTTAGTTTATTTTTAATATCCAGAAGATATACAAATCTAACTTATCTAAAATGTCATACAAAAAAATACCTATTAGTTTAATAGATATCAAATGTGTTCTAAACTCAAATAATGCCCATTAAAAAAATATATGAAGGTTGTAATTATAAGCACATCGGTATATTTTATCTAATTATATTTTTATTATATTCTATACAATGTAATACATGAAATGATACCAATAAAGTATTATTAATATTAATTTTGTTGCATTTAAACTAAAATGTAAACCTACTGAAATTAAAACTGTACCTACGAACTATGGATTGCGTAACTTTACCGTTGTTCCACATGACCGATCACCCCTATTGTGCAAGTATGAAATATAAGTTCTCACAACATGTTTTTGAGTGAATTATTTGACTGCGTGAGCTTTACATAGTTGTAGTTAAAATTAAAATTTATCGGGACGTAAAAAAAGGATAAACATAAACAACATTTTTTTCTTACGATTGGAAGTGTCAGGCTTCAATACCTAGTAACGGCCATTAAGCCAAAGGTTTTATTGTACGTACTCCTTTACAGGACTTCAAACCTCTTCCAATCCAAGATTCATAGAGAACCTCGAGATTACCTTGATGAGGTTTTCCTGTGCTACACCTTGGCTACGTTCTGATACGCCACCCAAGGTGAGAGCCCGCTTCCTAACTAGGGGCCGGGTAGTGGATGTGCCGTCCATACCCTTCCTCCTCCCCACCCCATATTCCTACACAAGAGAAAAGGGATTGGAAAGATTGGTGGTATGCAAATGAACTAGAAAATATGAAGTAAAGGTTGATACTGTTGGAAAATTAATAAAATTTTTGAAAAGCCCAAATATCTCAGATAAATTTAGAACATCAAAATATTGTTAGTAAAACAATCAAATAATAAAGCTATACCTAGATTTGTTGTTTAATAATAAGTAACGTTTTTGGGTTTATCGAAAATTTCAAAACTATAGGTTCTCAGTTTCACACCAATCAAGTTTACAAACTTAGTTGTAAATATGAGTAGATAATTAATTGTCAGCTGTTCATTGGCCATGGGCTATTAATAAATAAAACTTACTAAGGAATATTCGGCATTAGTATGTAACAATTACTAGAATTGGTCATCTGCACTCATTCAAAATTCATACTAATCCACATTTGGTGATATATGAATTATATATAAAAATATTTTCTGGTGAATGCAAACTATTGGAGATACGTTTTCTAAAGTTAAACCTACTGAATGTCTTATTTTACAAGTCGTAGTTAAAGCTAGGGAACGCTATGTAACAGTTAAAACTGGGGAATGGTCAAATCGGGACTCGAACCCAGATATTTTACAAGTCGGAGTTAAAGCTAGGGAACGCTATATAACAGTTAAAACTGGGGACTGGTCAAATCGGGACTCGAACCCAGATAAACTACGTGGTAAGCCACAAATCTAGCCCCTTAACTATTGTCTCGCCAAATCAATATAGTTTTTGTTAATTTTACGTAAAACTGACGAAATAAACATCGTTACATTACATAAACGACGTTCATACGTTAATTGAACTTCCATTTTCGATCATAATATTTAATTGAATTTTTTCACGTGACTATTAAGTATAAGACAACTGTACATTTAATTCAGCATATTATTGTCCTCTTTATATCTTTAAGAAAGTTGCAATGCTTTTAAGGCCCGTCCTGGCCCAACACCAATACCAGCTGACGGACGGCCTGACCTGAGCACTCTACCAACCCATTCACTTCCTTAAACAGTCCGTTATTCAGATTTATTCCACCACTAACAGAGGTTAAATGTATATTATTTTGCTCCTGCTTTCTATCTGCTAAAAGAGGACTCTTGGCCCAAGACCAACACTAGCTGACGGACGGCCCGACTTGTGCTCTCTACCAACCTATTCTTTTCCTTTAACAGCCCGTTATTCAGATTTACTCCACCATTAACAGAGGTTAAATGTATATTATTTTGGTCCTGCTTTCTATCTGCTAAAAGAAAATTCTTGGCCCAAAACCAACACCAGCTGATGGACAGCCCGACTTGTGATCTATACTAACTCATTCAATTCCTTTAACAGCCCATTATTCCGATCGATTCAATCGTTATCAGAAACTAAGTGTATTTCATGTTGATCGATACATTTTTGCACCCATCTGCACAAACCTATAACAATTATAATACACGAGAAAAATATATTTCCTTAAATCAGTTTAAAATTTTTATAAAAACTGTTTATTCAACTATTCTTTAAAAATTAAATAAATGTCTCACTATAGACTCTACAGTTTTACCATGCAATTTAAAGTAAAAACGACACCTTGTAGAGAATTGTATTTATCTGTAATAAAGGGTACATACATGCACAACTATATTTTACTAAGCTATCCCCCATATATAACTAAAGTGATATAACCATAGTTAACCATAGTAATTATCACTAAAGGGCTGGTAGTCAATGTGTAAGTTAATCGATTGCTGTCCACATTTCACATCAGTTACATTTAATTATTTGTAATTAATGCAACAAAGGTAATTTTAACTCATCATTTGCGCTTCCAAACAGTATTTGCGCTACCAAGCACTATTAGTGCTACCAAGCATTCAATATGTTACCATATTAAATAAGTACCTATATGTTTTATATAAAACATTTGTGCATATAAATCAAAGTGGAACAAATTGTATTTGTGATGCTCATAAGTACGCACACTGTGTAAAAATATTGTTTATTTATTAAGAGAGTAACTTACTTAGCAATATTTGTATACCTTCCGTAATCAATCATATTTCATAAATTGTTATATAAATTACTCATTAACTTATAATTGATTTCAAATAATTCTCCGTAATTTATCTTTTGTATACGAGTGTAAACTACTTAGGTGGTGTTGTCATAAGAATTATGTCATATAATTTTTGTTTATCATGTCATCAGGTAAAAAAGGAAAGTCTACAGCCTCGAGGTAATACCATAAAAGAAAGCACGGGGATCGTAAAATTGTGTAAAAAGTTGCCCGGCTCAGAGACAATAATGTTAGAGGTAACAGAGGTTGACAAAGACTGACTGTAATAGCGTTACGGGCCGAGAGGAACATTATCGTTTGTGTATTCAATACACGCAACCAACGTGTGTGCCGGAGAAAATGTGTAGTAGTTGGATTAGCAAAGGGAATTTTGATACATTGTATTTATATTTATATATCACATAGTATAAGCTTAGTTTATCCTCATATATTATGTAGTTTTTAACAGGTTTTTCACGTTTTCATATTAGTTCTGACTTATGGTTACAGCGATATTAGATAGGCAATTGCATGATCACAATCTTTCGCGAATTTTACGTAAAATTACCAACGAATTTGTTTACAAGTTGGCATATCACATTTATCATATATAGGTTAGTAATACGAACTTTGGTTTTGTGTTCACGATATCAGAAACATAGGTCAATTTTAAAACTAGTTTTTTATGATCGTATATTCTACATTTTATCTTTACCAATTTTGACTTGTTTTTTTTTTAGAACTCGTTATATAATAAAATAAGTTAAGATTATTCTACTAAATTCTATTCCATGTTGTTTAGTTCAAATTTAAATAATATCCAGTAAATAATATTGTATTTTAAAATATTTCTATAATAACTAAATGTTAACACAACAAACTCAGAGTGTATATTAGGAGGAGACGGGTGGAAACTCTGAAAACTCATCTCCACATTTAGTGAACTACGAGGTTCCTTTTTCACACATGGTCGTTCTAAAAATTTCAAACAAGTCTACTTTAAAATTATCCTTGGACATCCCTGCCCATAGCTGAGATAATGAGATTAAAACAATTAATAAGTAACTATGGTATTATCATAGCAATGATTTATGAAATATGTTTACGTTTAAACATTCATTTACAGTAATTAGTGATTCTTTATTAGATCACATAAACGTAAACTATATTTTTAAGAGTACAAAGGGAGCTGAAAACTAGACGTACAATATCCAAATAGAACTTATTATACTTCTTTAAAAAAATATGATATAGGTGGACTACATTCCTTCTTCGAAAACGCCCTGAATATTTGTCTTGTTTTAGTACCTATGAATAACTACTTTGGGACAGTTTGGAGATTTTAGGTGACATAATCAATTAATTCTAAATGAAAAAAAATATGTTTAGTACTAAGTAAATACATAGTTTCCTTATGTCAAGTAAGTAATTTTGTACATCTCCTGTGATATAAAATTTAGTATCCTGATTTGTAATAAATGATATATTTTACCATTAATTTGGTATATTTATAATTTTTGTTCCATTAATTAATGATATTATTTCCTTATGATAGTATTAATTTTTAAATTTTTTGGTTTTAAGGCAAATTTATTCTATGCAATAATGTATTCATATACAATTTTATTAAATAAAATATTTGTGGTATGCATAGTTTTATTTATTATATATTGTTTTAATGACAAACATTGAAGTCCTATGAACAATGTATTCTGAAAATTGTTAATGTAAGATGATATTTATAGATATTTATTCAGGATCATCGCATGTACGAGAATGTCATATTTCTGAAGAGCAAAAGTCTGCTATTCACTGCTAAAGGGGTCCTCGAACGACTGTTTAAGTGAAACACTAACATAGTCTATGAACTTGCTGGAACAGCATGGAGAGCCAACGGACAAGTCCTGCAGACTACAGCTTTGTCTCTGGTTTACTCAAATGCTGAATATTTTGCTCCTGTTTAACAGTACAAATGTACGAGAGGGTTTTGTCCAACTAAACGAGGTAATGAGGGTTATCAGCGGCTCCCTTTAGCAACCACTCTACCTTAGCGTCCAGTGTTGTGCAACATACAGTCTAATTATTGATGCAAATGTGTACTAAAGTTATAAAATATCTTGTTAGTTTAAATTTACCCATAATTTGCTGGAGGAATTAAATCTGGTAGATCGATATTGTATTTATTTCTTTAAAATTTATTTTATTTTTTATCACAGTTCAACGTTTATACAGTAAAAAGAATAAATGTAAAATTAATATGTATTTTAACTATTAATAATTAGTTTGTTTACGACGTAGTTGTCTAAACTGTTCAAAACGAAGTGAACGTGCACACAGATAGTGGCGTAAGCTAAGAAATATTTTTCAGTTAGTGAATTATAATACAATTACCAATTATTACCCATAATCTTGGTCTGTTGAGGTCGCAGTTGTTTTTCACAGTTTTCAGTATGTATGTTTTCTTTTGTTTGTTTTGGTTTTTAAACATATCTGTTTTAATACAGATAAATCTTATGTTTAATAATTTATATCTGGTTGTATTTAAACTGTATTATATATTATTGTATTATAACTAAGAATGTATTTTATAATTTGTAGTACTTTATTTGGATGCTTCAGTTATAATTGTGTTTCTTCAATTATTTATGTTTTGTATTTTTTTTTTAAATTTGCCTTTTTATTGTAATTAGTTTAATATCCTCAAAAAATATTTCGTTTGTACTGTATATTGTTTTACCTATGAAAACATAAATAAATATATTATTATTATTAATTTTAAAAACGTGTAAAAGTAACTACTAAAATTGTGTTTTTTTTTAAGATCCACAATACTTTGTAGGACGCATAGCTACATTTTGTCAAATATCATCAACTATAACCCTAAACCAAAGAGAATACGTAAGTTTGACGTATATTCCAAATATGGTCAAATGTATGTATAACTTTTTATTTTACGAATATGCTATGACATATACTTGTAACGATTCATAGCCATACTTCCCTGGATTCTAAAGCCTTAACCTGTATTCAGAACTTCTGTTAAAGTTTCTCTCTCAGCAGGTTTTGATTTATTTTGCCTTTGGGACCACCTTGAGGTTTGTAGCTAGGGATTCCAATAACTTATATTCTAAATTTAAACCAAATAAATTTATTTAAAGAAATTATTCACAATTTAGTCTGAAATAATTATATTGGTAGCAGTGTGATTTTATCAACATTTTGATCTAATTCGGTACCATTATTCAACATATTTTGATAAAACAGGAGTGTAAAGTAATAAATATATAATGTAAAACCGAATAGGCGATGAAATGTTCATATAAGCTTCCTGTCATAAAATGTTTTATAATCCACGATTTTAAATTTGTTTGTTTTGCAAGATTATTTAAATAATTTTATTATTTGTTGCTAATAATTATATTTTAACATATATTAGTAATATTGTTAACATTATTTGTATAAGAACCTAACATTTTAATGTTGGCTCCAAAATAATACCAGCTTGAAAACAGTTTGTAGTATTTTCACGCTTTCTAATTAATTCCCAATTGTTAGTTTGGTACTGCCAGATAGGTACTAGTTCGAGCAATTTATACGTATTGTGTCTTACTGTATAATATATATTATACATATTATCGATGTTTTTACTCTATATATTTTAATTGGAAAAAATTAATTACATATAACCTAGGAGTAATTAAAATTTAGCGATCAAAAATGTGTAAATTAATAGACTCAAATACGTACTCCATAAGAGTATAATACAATCATTGATTTTTAACATAAAAGCTAAAATCAAATAACTTATTCAGTATTTTGCCAAGACTGTAAGACGTATTTTCATACATAATCTCAGTTACCATTAAGATCTATGGTGACAAATTTCATTCAACCGTATTGTCATAAATGAATAATTAATTATACTCAATTGGTATTCATATAAAAAATTTCTGAAATTAAACACTACTATAAAATATTAATTAAATGTATACTTAACAAAAATACAAACTAGGAATTAAGGAACAGTAAACTGTGTAAGATATTCCTCTTTCTCTTTTACTACATTCGAAATTAAGTAATAACTAATAAATCATTCCGATTATAACTCTTTTAACTTTTCTAAACAATATTATATATCAGCCCGTTATTCAGATTGATCCACCGTTAACAAAGGTTTAGTGTATATTATGTGGGTCCTGCTTTCTATCTGTTAAAGAACTTCTTGAACCAACACCAATACAAAGTGACGGACGGCCTGACTTGTGCTCTTTACCAATCCATTTACTTCCTTTAACAGCCCGTTATTCAGATTGATTCCACCGTTAACAGAGAATAAGTATATATTATATAGGTGCCTGCTTTCTACCAGCTAAAGTGGTCCATGGCCCAAGAACAACACCAGGTGACGGACGGCCTGACTTTTGCTCTCTACCAACCCATTTACTTCCTTTAACAGCCCGATATTCAGATTGATTCCACCGTTAACAGAGATTAAGTATATATTATATAGGTCCTGCTTTCTACCAGCTAAAGAGGTTCATGGCCCAAGACCAACGCCAGGTGACGGACGGCCTGACTTTTGCTCTCTACCAACCCATTCACTTCCTTTAATAGCCCGTTATTCAGATTGATTCCACCGTTAACAGAGATTAAGTATATATTATATAGGTCCTGCTTTCTACCAACTAAAGAGGTTCATGGCCCAAGACCAACGCCAGGTGATGGACGGCCTGACTTGTGCTCTCTACCAACCCATTCACTTCCTTTAATAGCCCGTTATTCAGATTGATTCCACCGTTAACAGAGATTAAGTATATATTATATAGGTCCTGCTTTCTACCAACTAAAGAGGTTCATGTCCCAAGACCAACGCCAGGTGATGGACGGCCTGACTTGTGCTCTCTTCCAACCCATTTACTTCCTTTTACAGACCGTTATTCAGATTGATTCCACCGTTAACAGAGATTAAGTATATATTATATAGGTCCTGCTTTGTACCTGCTAAAGAGGTTCATGTCCCAAGACCAACGCCAGGTGATGGACGGCCTGACTTGTGCTCTCTTCCAACCCATTTACTTCCTTTTACAGACCGTTATTCAGATTGATTCCACCGTTAACAGAGATTAAGTATATATTATATAGGTCCTGCTTTGTACCAGCTAAAGTGGTCCATGGCCCAAGACCAACGCCAGGTGACGGACGGCCTGACTTTTGCTCTCTACCAACCTATTCACTTACTTTTATAGCCCGTTATTCAGATTGATTCCACCGTTAACAGAGATTAAGTATATATTATATAGGTCCTGCTTTGTACCAACTAAAGAGGTTCATGGGCCAAAACCAACACCAGGTGACGGACGGCCTGACTTGTGCTCTCTACCAACCCATTCACTTACTTTAATAGCCCGTTATTCAGATTGATTCCACCGTTAGCAGAGATTAAGTGTATATATTATATAGGTCCTGCTTTCTACCAGCTAAAGAGGTTCATGGCCCAAGACCAACGCCAGGTGATGAACGGCCTGACTTGTGCTCTCTACCAACCCATTTACTTCTTTTTACAGACCGTTATTCAGATTGATTCAACCGTTAACAGAAGTTAAGTGTATATTATATGGGTCCTGCTTTCTAACTGCTACGACTAAGAATGTTGTTATTTTAACTACATTAAAAGTCTATATAATGTGTTTAATATAATCTTAATAATTTGTAATATTTTGAGGTATATATTTATGTACTACTGTATACAGGGTGTCCCGGAACTCTCTGGAACTTTTTATCAAAAACTATTCCTTAGGTTAAGACAAACATATTTCACAGTATCATCATGGGTCTACGGTGACTGTTTTACTGTATGTCTGTCCGTGTGTATTTTTTTTACATATTATTTTATAACTCAAGAACTATTTAGAAGAAAAACTTCAAATGTATTATACTTGTTTAGCTAAATTGGTAAAATAAGTAATTAAAATATATTTTCATTACCGGTAACTAAATAAATTTAAAAATTGCGGCCTTTTAAATTTTTAATGTTTAATTTTACAAAAACCATTATAGCTATACAAAAGTTAGAACTTACAAAAGTACAAAAGTAAAATAAAAGCAAAATCAAGAGACAAATAAAACAACATCTTATCTGCGGAAATCGAATAATAAATAACCCAGGTGTGACAGTTTTTTATAAATCAAGGTAATTTCCATAATACAATAATACATAACCTACCTGAAACATAGTTTAACAGCAATCATTAAACCGCTGCGCATCATTAAACAGCTCTTTCATATCCACTTCATGTTAACAATGAGTCGGCTGTTTATTAACAATGAATTATTTATAAAATAGACTTGAAAATTTTTCAACAAAAACACTTAATAAAAGTAGCTCAATGTGATGGCCTACAACAAGAGAGCCTAGTCTCCAGCATTATACTACAGATCGACGAACTCTTTAAAAAATATTCACATCCTGAATTCTTGCTGCAGCTTCTTTAATTCTGCTAACCAAGTCCATTTCACTCTCCACTGCTGTGCTGCGTTCCAGTTCTTTCCAGTACCTCCAAAGAACTAATGGTCTAATGGTTTGAGGTCACGGGATCTAGTAAGCTAATGTTCAGGTCTCCACCACGTCCCATCCACCTCTGCTCAAACGTAACATTTGCGTTGTCTCTGACGCCCATACCAATATGAGCTGGAGCTCCACTGAATGTATGATATTAAGTGGCACATCTGCTATTAATTCATATGAAATTTATCTGGGAAAGACAAGGTAGGCCTACATTGGGCGTTAAATCTGTTAGGTAAAATGTGGGGTCCTATTAAAAGATATTCAAGCTTGTTTTGGATTGCCATTAGCCACGACATAAAAGTTTCACATGCGATTCACAGTTTCTTCACTTGTATTGTTATTCATATTTTTAATGAATATTACTAGCTGTTTAATTATAAAAAATTAAAACAATTTGTTGACACCTAACAGGTAATGCTTGCCTTTTCTTTGTATTATTACCTTTTGGTAATGCCTCTTGATCCTGCAGTGGTGATGAACCAAGGGGCATCGCCAAAAGGTTCATCTTGCTGGAGGCATCATCAAATGCTAATAAAACAAATAAAATCAGGTCCTGCCCTGGCAAATAAATAATAAAACTAAAAGCTTACTTTTTCTTACATTAACAAATATACAGCTGATTTATATTTCAAATTAATAGTTCATAAATCGCGGACTCATTGTTAACATGAAGAGAATACAGCTGATTAGTGATGCGCAGCGCCTCATATCTGCTGTTAAGCTATGTTTCAGGTATGTATTGTTGTATCATGGAAATTACCTTGATTTACGAAAATTGTCACACCTGGTTTATTTATTATTGGATTTTGGCGAATAAGATGTTGTTTGATTTGCTTCTTAACTGTCCTTTTTTTACTTAACTTTTTAATTTTTTTGTAGCTATAACGGTTTTTGTGAATACGCGTTGACATTAAATATTTTAAAATTCCGCCATTTTTAAATTTATTTAGTTAAAGTAATGATTTTTTACTTAATTATTTTACCTATTTAACTACACCTGTATACTAAATTTTAAGTTTATATCTTTTATAGTTCTTGAGTTATAAAATAATTTGTAAAACACACATACATACAGACAGTAAACTAATCACCGTAGACCCATTTTTATTTTGTGAAATATGTTTGTCTTGACCTAAGGAACAATTTTTGTCTAAAAGTTCCAGAGAGTTCCAAGACACCCTGTATATGTATAAATAAACTTGTATATCTTGACTCTTCGTAAATATATGGATTATATATTTTTAATAGAATATTATTATCGTAAATTAATTTGAGGGTATATTAGTCCTAAGTATTTTTTATGTAACTCGTTTCGTACAATAGAGCAGTTAGTATTTACATTGATATACTACAAGTATTATTTAATACATCGGTATTGCATAACAGGGTTATTGGGTCCATTATCCATTATATCAGGGTGTTTCTTGCTCTATCAATTCGAGGATTAACTTATCTTCTAATTTGGTTTTACGTGTTTTAGAATAAAGAGATTATAACAAACAAATATTATTCTTGACGTGAGTAAATATTTTATTCATCAGACGACAGTTAATAAATGAACTAAAGCTGAACCTTTTTCCAATGTCATTTTTATTATTTAATAATTTTTATTATTCTTAGGTTTAAGTAAGAAATTATCCACATTAACTGTAATTGTAACATTTATTTATAAATTATCTTTAGTTGATTATAATTACCAAGCACAGAGTTTATATTATATGTATTTATCAGTGATTTATTACTGTAGATAAGAAAAAACTGTCAACGTGTCAAATAACTTAAATATTGAAAATTAAATTTAACAAGTTCTACAGTTTGTCTCAGTATAAATTAACAGTTTGATAAAGGAATTTATAGCCTTTTTTACGTAGGGGTTGCATTTATGGAGAATGTGGGGACCATAGATAAAATAGAAACAATGACAACTTCTTTAGGTCCCAGTGGGCAGTCAGATGTATATGAATAAATGAATATTACAACTAAACTGCATATTTATACATATTTAGTAATAATAACTGCGTTAGTCCTTCATGATTTGAGGTGGAGGGGAGCATAAATGTAGAACTTAATAGCTCCTGGCCCTGCCAACCCATGGCAAACTGTAGGAATTACTACTCGACACACTTTTAGCACACTATTACATGTGGCCTCTGTATCTTAATTATCTGCCATGGGACTTAGCCCAAAGAAAATATAAATAAATGTGATAATCAGCTTATTTATGTTTTATAAATTTATTTCAGCTCTCCTCTTGAAGAGATCCTTATCTATTTTTGCTTTGTAAAAGTATCCTTAGGTGAGGTTTTTCATAAGAAGTGTATACATGCTATTTTAATGTGATATTATATTTTCGTAATTTTTTCAAGCAACTCACCTTATAAGTAACGTCCCCTACCATGTTTTCTGACACTAACTCAAAAATATTTTTTCATTATTCAACATAAATTCTTTTACTATATATATTAATTACTTATCTCTATAATGTCAATCTAAATCCTTTTGGATTAGTTTTGTTATAGTTTCTTCTTTAACCACATTCGTTTGATTTTCTGTTGCCAGATGAATGATTCATTGTCTTGCACAATACAAAATTCAGTATGCAAACAGAACTTTTTCTTACGTTGAATGTTATTAAAGTCGTAAGTCCTTTGTTTTAAAACTTATTGTTTATAGGAACCACTTCAGTTTATAAAGCATTCCATCTCCAGGGGTAATTATGTTAATATGATTTTACTTCATTTAAATTAAAAATAAAATATATAAAGTTATATGTTATGATAGGAAATAAAAAAATTTGGGATACAATTTAAAACCTTAAAACATAACGAAAAAAGTTTTAATCCTCTAAGAAATTTGAAGGTATTCCACAGCACAAAGCTTGATTTCATTCCATATACAAATGTAAGCTTTCATTTATCAAATTACGTGTAGCATTTAAGTTTTATAAATGCATGTCATAACACTATCCTATATTTTCCCTCTACTTTCATCTTCAGGTGGTTTTTATTCACTTGATATTTAATTGTTTGTTGATTTATATTTCATTCCACTCAAGCTATTTAATATATAAATCATAAATCAAGTTAAAGATTTATTTTGTTAAGCCAAGCAGTATATAATAACAGATTAGTTCATGTTTACATAAAACAATGTATTTAATTCAATAAATATAAGCACGTTAGTTACAACATTTGCAGGAAAACAGGGACTATTGTCGATAAATAGAGAAGGTTTATTAGTAACTGCGCAATTTGCAGACTAATCTATCACAGTTCCCCACATCAGTTACATTTAATTGTAAGTAATTAATCCGATAAAGGTAATTTGACTTGTTATCCATTATTAAGTAACACCAAACATTTAATATGACACCGTATAACCTTCATCTCTAAAACATTATTCAATATATATGTACATATAAAATAATGAAAAAGACTTATATTGTGTCTAGTTCTTAAATACATTTCTAAAAACAAAATTTAATCTGTCCAAAATATTTGGTTAATAATAGTGTTAATTAAAACGTTTTCTTAGTAATAAAATATTGCCACTTATTTTATCGTAATACTAAATATCTTTTTGTAGTTTATTGTTTCCATAGAACCAAAATTAATATTTTAGTTGTTTAAATCATGAGCTTATCAAAATAAACAATTATTATAAAAATATGACATATATATTTAGTACGTGTAAAATATTCATATAATTACTACATAAAACTATATCAAGAATATAGTTTTATAAATCATTTAGACAATAAATAAATTTCTCATCACAAAGCGAAAAATAAAATGTGTTGGATACATTTTTGCAGTAAAATTTGCAGATTATACAAATAACAAAGACTCGGTTTCTATTAAAAGATTAAATTAAAAATCATGTTCCGTCTAATCCAAAAATTTTAATGATCTTAAATTTATATTTTTATTTCTTTTTTAATTAATAATAGGGGCTATTTTTAACATAAACTTAATTTTTTCATAAAAACGACGACAATCTGTTTATCAGACCAAAATACATTATATACAATTATCTTACTAACCATTACACCTCAATACACTGCTTTTCAACTATTTTTAACTAAACTTTTATGGTTTCTGGGGTGGATTTAGTATTAAATTTACTTCTTTTGCATGTATTTTATTAATTTTCTAAATAAAATATTATATTTTTGAGTTAAAATAGTTATTGGTTAGTTCCGTAGGCTACATTTCTCCATTAAATCAGTATATACAAGGTAAATAGAGTCTTATCCCTATAGATTTGCTTATGACAGTGTTATAATATTTTAATTTTAAAACCTGAGTTTAACATTTGCTTGATTCGTTCAGACATTGTCCCTTAGTAACGTTAGTACTGACAGTATAAACTGCCTCTGGGTAGATAGACTAATAAAAATATATACTATATTTCGATTAACCACTTTATAGAGCTAAGGTAATGGAAAGCATGGTCCAGGGAGGGGAAACAAAAAGTATTTGGAATGAGAAAGTAGGACATTCCAGGATATGTGGGACATGAACAGTAAAATATCACTTAGTTTAATACATGTGCAGGATTTTTCATCTTGATTGTTTTATAGCATGGCGAGTAATAATCTTATCTGTGAGTATGTTTTTGGTTTTTGATATTTTTAACAGTATTAATTTGAAGAGTGTTGAACTTTGAACTGTAATTTCAAATGTATTAAGTAAGCTTATAAACCTATCACATCAAAACTCAGTTTAATAATGGCCTGTTGATAACAGAAGTGGTAAATTCTAATGGAATCGTCACACGTCAGTTGACCACCATTAGTGTGATTGGATTTGTAATATAACTTAATTCATTAACAGGTCACACACATTCGATAAAATCCCTTCATCCTAACTGTTATTTTCTTGGAGTTTTAAAAGTGTCACTCTTAAAATAAACCCTTAAAGAAAACCCTTTAGAACGTTTGTTAGTCCCCATTAATAATCACTTGTGCCTCGGTAGAATATTTGTACATAACATGTCCATTTCGACAAATGTTCGTAACCATAATATAATACGGCTCGCTAGAGCCCTTGACCTGAGGGTTTTGACACTACCACAAATAATGGCGTCAAGCAGCAACCAGCGAGGCTGTTCCTTGGATGGGTGACAGTCCCAGTGATCCCATTCTTAACGCAGCCCATCTGATAGGTTACTGGTGGGTGTTCGTAAGCCATAGGTCCCTAAGTTAAGTGTTAGAGTTTTATCCTTAAATTCGCCTGGTAAAATAAGATATCCTTTAATTTGTTTTTAATATACGTGTTTTGGAGGCTATCTGTAGCTGCAGTAGTTTTTACACATGTATCAACTATAAAACAATATATACAAACAATATTACTCATCTCAAACTTTTAATAGTAGGCTTGCAAAACAAATTTGAGAGGAGAGAAAAAATCTGTAGAAAGGCAAGGGAATCGTAAAACTGTGTAAAAAAATACCCAGCTCAGAGACAATAATGTTTGAGGTAACAGAGGTTGATAAAGACTGACTGTAATAGCATTACGGGCCGAGAGGAACATTATCGTTTGTGTATTTAATACACGCAACCAACTTATGTGTTATGTGGACCTTGCAAAAATAAACAATCCACGAATTTCATTGTCTTACTTATAAGTACGTCATGTGTTAGTTTCACTTTGATGAATTTGTCAAATTACAATATACTATATTACCTTTTAGGTCTTTCTTAGAGCATAGTTCTGGTAACATTTAATAATTTGTGAGTAAAAGTATAGATAGTCAATTCGTATCTGTATTTTCATAGGAAAATATAAATTGTTAGTAGAATTTTGTAAAGTGATCCATATTACTAAAATGTTCCACTGGAATGAAAAATAAAGCAAATAGTTCAACTCAAATGATGAAGAGTTATAGTGGAATTTAAATTAACGCATTTTAAGCCGGTATTTTTTCTAAGGGACATTTGATATACAGACACAATAAATATTTTTAAATTATAATTTACTGTTTAATGAATAGGAGAGTAGTTATTAAATGCACCATAAGAACACTTAGATATCCTGTTACTACGAGCCTCGTAATATCCACGGTTTTTTTTACCTTGTTATTGTTCCGTTAAAAAGTAATTAATTAACTTAATTCAGTTAAATATCATGTCATAAGTACATACACAAATATTGATATTGATAATTTATTTCCAAAAATAACATATCATACCAAATAAATCAATACAAATCACATCACAAAACATCTAAAGAACAGAAACACAAAGTATATTTACAAAAACAGATTATAACAAATTAATATTGCGTTGCTCAGGCTGACCGTTAACTGCTACTTAAAAATGCATTTGACAAAATAGAATTATCAATATAAAAGAAAAGAAGGTATGTGTAAAAATTTAAAAGGTAGCAAATTTACTATGTAATACAATTTTGATCAGAATATGTGTTTTTGTTACTTTTAGAAAATGTTATCTCCAAGGCATAACTTTTTCTGTTTTGAGAAAAGTTATGTTGTTAAATAAATTTATTAGCAGTCAGTTTCACAAAAGTTTAGCTATTTTATTTAACTAATAGTATAAACAATACTATTAGTATAAACAAATATAGTAACTCCCAATAAGTACAAAGTAAAGTAATATTCTATATAAAACTACGAAAACAAACAAATAAGAAACGAAACCTAGAGTGAAGAATTCAAGACTACTAAACAAATAAAATTTACATTACCTTAATTGTTTACAAAAACTTGAGTTAAATTTTATTATTATTACTATTATTACTTTTAAGTTTCAACAAATCATTAGACACAATTTAACTAAAAACTCAAATTTCTCTATTCACTATAAACACCTCCAAATACACACACTTAAATACACATATACACACACACACACACATACGTGAACATGCATTAAGATGGCTTATGTGTTATGTTCATAAACAATCTCCGAGTACAAACAATTTAATATTATCTATATTATATGTTATTACACAAATTCTGATCACAATATTTAAGACTTAATTATTGGCTTGTTTATGTTTTTGAAAAATATTAAAAAACTGTTTACTCTTTCTATCTAGAATGTTGGAATCATGATCTTATGAGAATAAAAGTCATTATTTTAATGATTTTTTTTAAGTAAACAATTTCAATATAATCCTACAACACCAAAATATACAACAAAACCCTTCTAGCATACTCTTAACCCAAGAACCATATATGCCTAAAATACTTTGAATTCAAACAATTTATATCCAAATTTTAATGTTTCATATACTTTGGTAAGCTTTAAATTATCTCCTATTTTTTATTTTTGTTAGTAAATATATAATAAAACTAATAATATTATACCTCAAATGTATATTGTTACTCTAAGTACATTCCTTCATTAACCATTCAACATTAAGTGGTTACAGTCTATTCATCCTATTCTATTGAAATTAAAGAAACTATTTCAAATGTTTGTTTTAAAATTGAATATAAAAAGCCCGTTTCAACCATTGGTCAAAGCTACAGTAGGTCTATGAGAGTGGGGGCCTAGAGAAAGTGATAAAACTGTGTGACTCGAGTAAAGAAAAGTCAGCGCTAGAATACGAATAAAAAAAAAAAATACTAACATGTGCATGTATTGGTGGAGTCTTATAAACTTCGTCTAGTGGTTTTTAGACTCCATTTTACTAAATTACGTAAATTAAAAATGTGAATAACTATATTTTTTCAAATAAAAATTTTAATGAATCAATATTAGTGGACCGTTGAAAAGCTGAACGGATTTTATTATTCTATTTCACACTAGGCTAGCCTAATTTTTGTATGAGCCTTTCGTACTCATTACGTATTTTCATGACATATTATTTACTGTTTGTATAATTAGTATTCCACTAGAACCTAAAGTACATATAATGTCTGTTTAGGCAATAACCCGATAATTTTAGGCCAAGTAGTAGTGTAAATGAAAGAAAATCAGCATACCTACAGTATTAAACTGGAAAACTGTAGATAGAAATACATTCACATCACAGAAACAGAAGTGGTATGCGAAATATTTTGCATTCACTGAACAACTCTTTGTTTATTATGATGTTATTTATCTAGACAATAAATACATACATATTTACCCTAAAGGGGTTTTTATCTGATTCTTATTCTAAGAAATAAGACGCTGACCCAACTTTGCCCGTGCTTTAAGGCGAATGTTGAAGATTACGTGAGTGTAATATGAGTGTGGGTGACTTTTGGGTCAAATTCCTTTAGCTGCCGACCAAACCCAAACTTTTGTCTATGCTAATAGCTACCTAAACTATTTATATATTTACAAAAACATGTTGTTATTAGCTTCATTTTTAATGAAAATACTTGCCTGTAACCTAACCTAACCTAACCTACATAATATATTTGTGAGCTTATGTGGAGAAAGCGCACAGGACATATTGTATAACGAGTGTTTACGTCCTGCAATATCTTTCATATCTCCTTTATGGATATTCAATAATAGAAAAAAGTTTGGGTTTGGTTGTCAGCTAAAGGTATTTGACCGCCGACTTTTGTAGTATGGTTACTAACTGAGTTAGATTTGTGCTCAGGAAGGGTAATTTATTATTAGCCCAACATCCAGGGAAACAAAGGGACCTACAGATTTGGATGTGGAGTTCGAACCACATTGAGAAGGCTGATTACTCAGTGCTCTCCCCAGCATCCGGACACTGACTACTAACCAACATGGACACCCCAGACTTTTCTTTCGTCATGTTGTTACTAAGAGGACGTAGCCTATAGCCTATCGCCTACAAAGTCCACAGAACTTCGTCCCCAAGTAGCTGGGTTACAAAACTGTGCCACTAGAACCAACAAAATATAATTTCAGTTATAGCTAAAATCACTCTAATTCACCTTTCATTACTCAAAACTCTTCATTACCAAATAAGTCACACTTTATTACATAATTTATTTGTTAGTTAATAAGCAGTTTCCCTTTAAAAGTTTCCTGCATATTTTCCTATAAAAATTAACTAAAAATTACAACTATCATATTGCTTATCAGATACACAAGGAAAAATCTGCATTCCCGAGGTAATACCATAAAAGAAAGCACGAGGGTCATAAAATTGTGTAAAATGTTGCCCGGCTCAGAGAAAATAATGTTAGAGGTTGACAAAGACTGACTATATTAGCGTTACGGGACATTATCGTTTGTGTATTCAATACACACATCCAACGTGTGTTGCACAAGGTATTCTATCTACACTACTTGTACAGTTGAAGACAAACATATTTCCTAAAGGTTGACTTATAACTAATTAATAATAAAGCCATTTTTAGAGTGGTAAACCATTTGTAATTGATCAAAATAGTAACTAAAATATATAGGGCTCTTTTCTGTTATTTCACTACCACTACTTTTTTTCTATTCGTTGATTCACTAACGCCTGATATTTTTTTAATTTTTCTAAAAACTGTCCCCGCAATCATTTTTACGTCGACTGTGGTATTCCTTATCGCTAGAAATCCAATATCGCTGACCTTATTTTATCGATTTCCATGAACTTAGAGACGGAAAGCCATGGAATTCATGGCATTCGGTGGTAAGTCAATCATTGGATTTACCAGTTTGTGATAAACTGTAGCCAAATAACCGAACCTAACATGACCTAACTTAACCTAACTGTAATTGCAATAAAACAAGTAGTGGTAGTGAAGTAACGGAAAAGGTCTAAAGATTGTTAATATGTTTTAACGTACAAATATATGTGAGATAATTCAATAACCAGAATTTCCAGTAACAAACATGATAAATTAAGGATATTTATCGTTTTTATTATGTTTATTTTTTGCTTTGCTGGAAATATATTATAAACAATAATTACAGTTGCATATATGTAGTAACTTGTGTTTAACAGAATACGGACAATTGTTCACGTAGTTTGTAAGTTATAGTACAAGTGTTCCCAAATACATTCGTGATTTTGGTACTGAAATATGTATACTCTAAAGGAAACAGCCTTAGCCAAGTGGGTTCTAAGTCTCGAGCTTGCTATGCAAACTACCCGGGTTCGATTCCCGGTGAAACCATGATGTGTCCCGGTGACCTGGGAAACCTTTAATGCTGTTGGTCCAACGAGCATAAAAAACAAAATTTGACTCATAATTGGTGGAGAAGGGAACTAAGTCCTTAACTCAGTGTTTGAGGCTTGAGAATGAGGAGTCCAGTTTCCGAGGTTCGTATCCCAAACTGAGCTGACGGTCGGTATTTCACTAGTTGAATAAAGTTAACGCACAGGTCTTTAGACCCATGTGAACTAGAGAGAAAAGTTTATATACAAAAAGTAATATAAATACAATCTCTACTAAGACATATCACATTTGTGGTGTAGTGTGTTACGATTTTTTTTTAGTTTTTACTCATGTTTTGTAGTTGAAATCAAGTATATTGTTTAGGTTTTGTTCTTCCAAAAAGATGTAATCCATTCCTACCATAAATCTATAATCTCAAAATAATATTACCCTACACTTTTTATAATAAATCGTTAAATACATTTCTTTAATACAAACAATAACAAAATAATATATATATATTTTTAAAATACGACAGAATTTGCAACCAGATATCAAATAATACAATTTACTAGAAACTATTACAGATGATTTACTTGTATTACTACTTGAATCCAAACTCTTCTAGTGTTATTGATGTGTTTTTATATTCCGAAACTGCTTGGCCATATCGTTATAAAGATTTATAGTTGTACTTCAACGAATTCTAAAGCTGTAACCCGTATTCAGAACTTATGTTAAAGTTTTTCTCTCTGTTGCTTTTGATTTATTTTACCTTCGGGACCAAGTTATGGTTTGCGACCATGGATTTGAATGAAATGTTCAGAATTTATTCTGATTAATGTTATTTCCATAATTTATTTAATATTATACTTTATAACATTAATTGGATCAATTATTCTAATACACAATTCTAACATTTATAGAATAAAGAATATTTATTTTTCAGGTAAAGTAACTACAAAAATAGTAAATTAATTAACAAAATAAGTTTATGGATAGTAAAGTCGTATGCTGCCTCTATATATTAATTTTCAGACTTTATGAAATTTTGTTGTAAAAAATGACAGGAGATAGTTTTATCTACATGTTTATTTAAAGACTTAAGTTTATGATACTCTGTTGTATATGAAATTATATATTTTTTTTATGAGAGCTGTTTAAAAATATTGCACTTGTAACATTTTTTAGGTTCGTCTTTTAAACACTTTCTCTTATAAAGAAACCGATATTCTTAAAGATGGTATTAGAGATGTAACCTCCGTTTCAGACCGGAGAGAAGTGAACTGTGTGGGAGGTGTCACAGTGCCACCCATAAACCCCTCCCCCATAGCCTAATATCCACCTCCACCATATTCACAGCCTGGTCTGTGTACATTTATGGAATGGTCCAAATGTTCTTGAAGTTTCAGGTACAGCCACAACTGCACTCATTAAAACTGTAAACTGGCTTTGATAATAATCAGACTTACACATAGTGTGTGAGTTTAGGCCGTACATATAGCATCATGATAAAGGGTGTTTTGCCCTCAGAGAGGTCCTGCTTAAGCCTTCTGCCAAACCTGAGTTTTAAATTTAACTTTTGTTGTTCCTTACGTCCTTCCGATCCTTATACTCGCCATCATTTGATATCTTTTTCTTTCGCTTCCACTCTTTCCTCCATTTTTGTTCTATATATATTCTCAACAGGCTCTCTCCTCTCATCACATGTCCAAACCAATTCGTTTTTCTTCTTATCATGGGTTGGAGGTTTCACATTACCACCCATGAGCCCCCACCACATACACCTAACTTCCGCCTGCACCATATTCACAGCCTGGATGATGTACATTTAAGAAATGATCCACGTGTTCTTAATGTCTCAGGTATACCTACAACTGCGCTTATTAATATTGTAAACTAGCTGTGATAATATTCATACTTTCACATAAAGACATAATAACTTTTATTTTAGGGACGAATGATATACTGTAAAAGTTACATTGAAAATTTATTTACTTTTTAATTTTTTTAAGAAGAGGCCGTTTTCGTTTTTAACCTTACTCTAACCATTCCCCATTACTATGGATATGTACGGGAACTTACCAGACAGAGTAAGGTGGAAACAAGTAGTACAAGGTGATCGTTACAGGAAAACTAACAGTCAAGGCCAGGATTCTGACCTGCGCTGACATTAACTAGGCACAAAGTCCTAACGCCTTAGGCCACTCTGATGGCTCTCCTAAAGATTGGGTTAGTATATTTAAATACCTGTTTTTAATTTCATTTCAAATCAAATAACAATATTGGGTGAAATTTCATTATGTGCCCCCTCCCCCTCTCACATAGAAACAATTTGTTAAACAGCTGTAATCGTGTAAGCTAACCAAACCTACCTACGTACGTACCTACTTACCTACCTACCCTAACTTAACCTACCTACCTACGTTATTCCCTACCTACCTACCCTCCTACCTACGTTCTTACCTACCAACATACCTATCTAATTATCTACCTATCCTAACTTAACCTAACCTAACCTAACCTACCTACCTACCCTCCTATCTACGTTTTTACCTACCTACTAATAGGTACTTACCTACCTATCCTAACCTAACTACCTACGTTCTTACCTACCTACCTACCAACTTACCTACCTACCTTCTCACCCTAGCCTAACCTAAACGAACTTAATTGAATTTGGGGGGCAAATAACGAAGTTTGACCCAATATGAATAATACAATGTTGCTTAGAATTACTACACTTAGATTCATAGATTTGATGTATGTTCATAAAAAGCCCAGTGTTTCACTGAATATATTTAAACTCTTCAAAACGTAATTATTTATAATTGTTTGTTTAAGACGTCATATTTCTACCTGCCCCATTTTGCTAAATTCATTCATTCATGTCAAACAACATACAGTAAAAAAAATATGTAACGCTTTAAAATAATCTGTTTCCAAATATTGTATGCACCTTTAGATCTATACAATTGAGTAACAGTGATTACAGGCACAATAAATGAAACAATTACATTACAGCATTACATTTTACAACAGAAAACAATTACAACAACAAACATTACATTTTACAGCATATATGTTACCGGCAAAGTGTAATATCAGGCATTGTATAGAATACCTAGGCATTCTATACATTGCCAAAAGTAAGCAGGCAAAGTGTGAAATTTTAAACATTTCATACTTTGCCTAGGCATTCTATAGAATGCCTGCTGGAGTTCAGGCAGAGTTAAAAATCTGTCTGTTCCATTGTTTTCAAGTTACAACGTGCTTGCCTCACCTACTCCCCCCGCCCATCCCCGCTATAACGCTGCTCTCAGTTCTGTTCCGTCACCAAACCTAACCTAACCTAACCTAACCTAACTTGTTCATTTTATACTTTGCCTGCAAAACTTTCGACATTCTATATAATGCCTAGGCATTATACACAATGCCTAGGCAAAGTTTGTACAATTGTTAAGAAATGAGTTTATTTCATACTTTGCCTGGATTCACTCGGCAATGTATACAATGCCTAGGTATTCCATACAATGCCTGAATTGTACACATTGCCGGTAACATATATAAACGAGCGCACTGTCTAGGAACGTAAGTTTGATAATCAAATGGAATATAAGTGTTAAAATTTTCAACAATTTTTAAAGTTTGTAATTTAGGGAATAAAATATTATCTGATGTTAGCAATGAATAAGTATAGAATTTAATACAAACATATATAATTTACCATACTATTAGATTATTATACTAACACTAATAGATTTTTTAGATTCCGACGTTCAGAAAATTTTATAGTACAGTAATAACAAATTTTAGTTTGTTGTGTGCTTATTTAGTACCCAACAATTTATTTATATTTTGTGTAATAGTTTACGTATGCGTTACAGTTACGTATAGTTACGTATATATTACAGTGTATGTTTGGAATAAATAACTAATAAATAATAGAATCAAGAACCATTCATTCCATTGACCAATTAACAATTCGGATAGGGTGCATTGAAGAGTCAATAGTTGAGAAACTACTTAGAACTTTAAATTATTAATACAGTAGTACACTTACCTAAAGCAGATGTACCCAGTTAAAGAATAGTAATAATAGGTTTACAATGACCATAAGGAAACAAATAGCCTAATCTAAAACTTGGCATGAACAGCTAACATGAAATAATATAATTAACAGTGTTAATCAATAAACATTAACGGAATCATCAATAAATAAGTACAACCACAACAAATATAGTAAAACAAAGATATTAAAATGACCAAAAACTAAATTAATATCAAAATAAATTTAAAAAATAAATCAAAAACTAATACCAATCTCATTCTCCAATAAAATGGAAGACATATATAAAACCAGTTATTTAACCATAAAGCTATTTCATAATACTAAACAATAAGTCAATGTTGTTTAGTAATGGTATTTTTATATCTCACATGTTTTCTGTGATATACTATCTACTAATATTTGGCCTTTCTTCTCGTAGGCCATATTGTTGAAGTTTGTTGAAATTACAAACGGTTACTTTTTTCTTTTTTTCCTTTTTTTTATTGATACTATTGGTTATTCTTAAAATATAGGCTTAAGCGGTCGTTGTTAAAAAAGGTGTTTTTTAATTTATTAACCAGCTAATTTTCATAGGTATATACTCGTAAAATTTATGTTATTTTTTAAAGCTTTGTAGTGATTATTTTCGTTTACTATTTACTCATAAATAAATAACGATACATCCACCCTGTCAACATTATAAAAAATATTGTATTATGTATAATATCTTTTTACAAACAATATTGAATACTGAATGGCCGCTTAAGGCCCCTGCTTCCTATTGTGTCCCGTTTGTCAAGAAGGGAATGTCAATGCATGGAACTTTTGTTGAATATTATTTACCAAACTCTTGTTGAACAAGTTTCTTCCTCGTTTTATTGTGCTTAATATGACTTGAATCCCCTCCAACAGTCACTAGAAAATATAAACATGTTGTTTGCATACACTTGATTTATAGCTAAAAGTATTATTTCTTAAATATAAAAATTCAAGATTTTTTAATAATCAGTTTAATGACACGAATAAAAGTATTTTCATACGGAAAGTCAAATGTATGATTAAGTTTGTTTCTTTTTCTATATTAACACGGCTGGTACGGGTTTAAGGGAGTATTCCTGAAATGAAGATTATTCTTGAGTCCCGCCCGCTAAGCATAGACGCATATCTCATACGTAAATGTTTTGAAAAATATACATGACTAAAGTTCATTGGAATATCATATTGTACATTCATACAGTTTAGATTGTTTTAATCTCATTGTTTTTGTTCAGATTTTAATGATACATTCAAATAACGGGTCATGTCTCAAGTATTAAATGTATTGTAAATAAAGACCTCATAATCAAGGTCCTTATTTATGAGGTCCATATCCTTATTCACGTATCCTTCAAACTAACCTCTGTTTTAAAGGAAGTCTTTTCACTGTGTCATACTTATCTCTAATCCTAACACTATCCAACATCAGTGATAGCTTCTGTTACCCTTCCTATTTTATCCTCTATCCTTACAAGATCTGTTCTCAACAGGCTCTTTTCACATTTCCTCGTCCCGATCAATTCCATCAATTAATTTTCCATCTTCTTATAGTGTTTAATATTACTCTCTCTTCCCACACTCTTTTCATTTAACACTCAATCTTCCCAACCTAATTTTTCCATGCACCTCCAAATCCACAATACCTTCACTCTCGTCTTCTTTCCTAAAAGTCCATAATTCTGCTTCATATGATTAAACACTCCAAATAAAACATTTCTAAATATTTTCCTCAACTTTTTATCCAGTCGCCCAAAGTAAACATATATTTTATTAGGTTTTTTTGCCATGATACTTTATATATTTGACTTTTAAATAAGAGATTGAATGAGATTCCTTAGTCCTTAAATTATTATTAGCATTTATTTTGCTCAAACGTGTTTCGTACTTTGGCTAAAATGTTTATTTGTGCCAAAATGACGAGCTAAGAATAAGTTAAGGCGTACCAAGTTGATGCAAATCACTCGTCTGTGTAAAGCAGATTGCAGACTCAAATAACTCCGTTAGCCTTTGTTCAACCTTTGTCTGGAGACTGAGATGAGAAGATAACTCAGCTCTGTTACAGGTTCCATATTTCCCTCTATTATTTCATGGTAAGGTGTTCTCCTTATTTTTACATATATTTTCATTCGAAGTTGAAGTAAGTTTCTTTGTATGAACTTGATCTGTTTTTATATTGATACTACTTTAAACAGAGCATTTCTAAAGATTTTTTATAAGAAACATACTTCACTTTTATTTGTTAATTCGAAACCTACATATTTGATTTCATATGCGAATCTTCCCCACGAATTTTTTAGCTAGGAAGAAGATAACTTGACCAGACTAAATTTCAAGCTTAGGGCCTAATGACTGTTTGACAATCAGAAATAAATTAACTGGGCTCCACTGGCCCTAATATATCAAATAAATATTTATCAATACTGTGTTTTTATTAGCACATATAACAGCTGTACAAACGTAACATTGCTTAAGGCTATTTGGTCAAAAAGATTTTTATTTCTTCGATTGCAATGTCTTTATATCAGCTATTAAACGCCTCCCAAGCAGTTCATTCGTAAAAACTATGTTTATGGTTATAGATCCACCACCTCAAAGATACGAATTTGGGCTTTCTTGGTTCATACAGAATTAAGAAACTACCACCCTAATTATTCCCAAACTTTAAAAACAGACTCTCACAGACCTTGCCTTACTCATCAGTTATTTAAATTTATGTAATTTTACTGCAAATCAGCAAATTTTATTTAAAATAGTTAATGTTATACGTTTGTTTTTATTTTGTTATTACGATAAATACGGTGTTTGACATTTTATGCTTTTTAATATCACACAATTTACAAAATTGATTAACTTTATATACTCAACTGGTGTATGCACTTTTACTCGAATGTAATATTACAATGTAATCACTACGCATATGTACAGTGAGACACAGCACCCGCACCCGCAGGATCACGCTTCAACGACTTCCTGCAATTAACCCACCCATCCCAGGGGAGGGGGAGGAGTCGAGTGTTTATGTGACATTACCTCGCGGTCAGACGTACAACCAGCGCGCGTAGCGGGATTAAGTTATCCCTAATACCGTTTGAACCACCTTAATGTTAATTTGGATTTTAAACCATCGGATTTCTTACATTGTAAAAACAGGTGTAAAAGACAGCACTAAATATTTTTGCGTTTTAATTAATTTAAATTTTGAGGTAATGCTGATTTTGTATTACAGAAGTTGAATTCGAACGAACTTTTGGAAATCCCATTACTAAAATATTAAAACAAATCATTTTATCTCATGTAAGGAAGAACAACAGCAGATAGACATTGAATTAAAAAAGTTAGCATTTAAAACAAAATTAAATATTTCTTCTGTGGTGTTTCTACAAGTAATTTATCTACAGTACAGTTACCTACTAAGGTTAACGTAATCACAGGCCAATACCAAATGACAAAGGCCGTTTGTCATACCACTGTAAGACAAACAGTAGTATGAACCCACCCACCCACCCATACACGTACAGTGGTATGAGCCCACCCGCCCACTCATACACATAAAGTGGTATGAACACACCCATACACGCACAGTAGTATGTGACCACCCGCCCACCCATACACGTGCAGTGGTATGAACCCACCCGCCCACCCATACACGTACAGTGGCATGAGCCCACCCGCCCACTTATACACGTACAGTGGTATACGCTCATTTCACGAGCTTAGTGAGAGAGACTTTCTACCAACTGAAATTACCGAGTCCGAAGGCTAAGGTGACCTGAGCAGACGGACTGACGGAATTGACACGATAAGCGTGCAGGTGTGTCACATATCAATGTTAAATTTTACAGTTTATGCCTGAAATAAACATAAATTTCAACGTTCTAATAGTTATATTTTTAATACAATTATTTTTCAAGAAGAACCCCTGCAAACAAAGTTCTAAAAAAGTTAAACCAGTGGTAAGATCACGGAAACAAGAATACTAGGGTTAGAATGTACTTGTAATCACCTCTCACAACTTTGTACCACATCAACTTGGAAACTTAACTGACACTTTAACACTGTTTCTCACATCAGAGTTCTTGAAGATTATCTTAACGGCAAACAATGCATGATGACCATCTGAATTAATACTGATTTTTAGGAAACTTGAAACAACAATAATTAAAAACTACTATTATCTTCATTCAAACTGTGTTGTGCTAAAAACTAGTTGTTTGTGGAATATAATAGTTGAGAAAATAGACCATGCCTCATTTTGGATCATTAAACGTTATATCATTCTTAATTAAGCTGAACTATACCATCGTAATAACCGTATCAGTAAATTTCTTTAAATAAAAATAAATTACATACTTTTTAACGAAAATGTAAAACTGTTATGTAATTAAATGTTCTTATTTATTAAAAAACTATATTAAAACTATTGAAGTGTTATTAAAATATTAAAGCTAACGTGATGATACTTGGCTATTTTTATATAGGCCTAGACTATATATAAGCTTAAAAATAAATCGACCATTTGGTTTTCTCTTCACCTTTATTGTGAACATTTATCTTATCGTGCATTAATAGTCAAAAATCAAACACTAAGCCTAAATAGCTGAAAATCATAAATCAGACCATCACTACTTGGGTCGGATTTCACGTAAAGATGTAGGTTCTTTAGTTGTCTTATCTATTGGTCTATTAATCATAGCTCAACACAGATCATGTCGTAGGTGGTGGCATGCTCCGAGGGAAATACTCCTGGAACCGTGTATCCCGGTATTTTGATGGCATACTTCGGGAAAAGAAGGCAGATCTAGACCGCTAACAGTGGTTTATTAGTGTAGAATGCCTAGAAGGCAAACAACACATAAGCCTAGCCCGAGGTATTGTGATGAACGTTTACAGGCTAGTCTTAGTGGAATGGGGGGATAGTTTGGAAACCAAGAATCCCACCTTGTTCGCAAATAAATTTGTACCTCCTCAACCGACAAAAAAATGCTCTTTTTCGAGGTACCTTAAAACACTATGTGGATAGCTACTAGTTATATATTTGTGTTATTTTTTTATCTCTTTTACAAATTAAAATATTTTTTGACGTCTTAATCTCGTATATTTATGAGTGTGCTAAAGTGAGTCAACATAATTTAGTGAATTCAACATACTTGCTGATTTAGGAAGCATCTCGTCTACGACTGGATCAGCAGGCAAATGACGGTGGGTTGGCTGTGTCTAAGCACCACCCACAAGCCAAACTCACCCTTCCCATAATCCCCACTACCCCTAGACCAACAGAGTTCTTTATAAGTAAAAAATGATTACAGATTTTTTTTTATATACTTCTATTGTTTCTTTCTTAGTTAACCATGTCTGAATTTACCTTCCTTGACAATATATCCTTCTATATAGGGCCTCCATTAACAATAAATACAAATTTAGGAAATAGTGTTTTAAATGTAATGAAGATGTTCTTTAAGAATATTTCATTTACATTTTACATTCCAACAAAATAATGTTAGTAATGGATATAATTGATGTGGTTCTTATTCACATTAATATGAAGTAAACACCTGTTTGCATATAAACGATTTCACCTGATATATTACATACTCTCAATTCAAACAGTCTGGATTATATACAGGTGTTTATCTCCCCCTACACATTTATTATGTTTCAAGTTAACACACTTGCAGGACTTTTATTCCTAATTGCTTCTTTGATACAATACATGCTTACTCGCAGCCCATTATAACTGCAACTTTAGGAATGTGTGATTTTGTCATACCTTCAAGAAATTTACATGAATAAATGGTTGGTAAACTTTATCATAATCGCAATGTAACATACTCTCACATTCGTATGTAATATGGTACAATGTACGAAATAATGTTTTTAAAGAAGGTAAATTCCTTAGTTTTTTTTTAAATCAAATCAATCCCCATCCAATGTTACTGGGAATTTTACTATGACAAATTATTTTCTAGATTGAGGTGCTGCATTTTTCTTGCGTACAAATAAATACGTATTCGATTCGACTCTGGCTGATTGACTACAAATTTATTAAATTGATTATGGCTATTCAGTACGTCTAATCTAGCAGTTGTTTATTTAACTTTTTAAATATATACTTTAAATTTTGTGGTCGAATAGTAATATCTGTGGTATACAGTTTCTTGTTTTATATTAATACTTACATCACATGTTTATTATTGTCACTGTTGCTATGAATATATTATTTTTCTTTTGGAAGCCTGAACAAGAGTGTATACAATCAGTAAAATATGGTTGTTAGTTGGGCTTTTAGTTTATTATATATTTGTAATAATAATTTGATAGTTCAAATGTTACATGATTGATTAATAATAAATTCATGTACTAATCCTTTGTTAATGCTATATAATACTAATGTACAAAAACCTGCCATATTCTACTGTAAAAAAACTAAAAACAATTATAAACAGCTATGTCATAATAAACCCACACCTAGTTACTTAATGTCTGGTATTCATTCATGTTTGTTCTTTTCAAATAAACAGTTCTGATCACCCTGCAACTTAACATGTTACTTTGCATATAGATTGTTGAATTCATTAAAGTGATAATAATTTTCTTTTAACTCTCGTTTTATCTTGTTTTTATGACCAATAAACATTGGTAAATTGTATTGTTTCTCTAGCTTTGAGGAAAAAAGCTTATATTTAAACAATCAATCTTTTAAAACAAGTTTTAGGTGTTCAAAGTATATGATAACAGTTTAAAAGAATTCACAATCACAAGATGATCATTTTCAGATTGTGTTATCACATTGACAATACACTTGTACATATGAGAAGTACAAAATATTTGCAAGCATTTGTTTTTGTTAAAATAGACTTTTTTCTAAATATAATAATTCAAAACCATTATAGTCTCTGCGGTTTCCGTTTGTCGTATTTGTCACTAATGATATGTTCACGAGAAGGACTTCTGTTGAATATTATTTACAAATCAAAAGTTGGAGCAAACTACCCCCTAACATTATAACAGGAGAGTTTCATTGAGTTCAGAATCTCCAGATTTAGTTCTATGAATACTTGTAAGAATGTTATGTTGTTGAAATTTTTTTTAATTTTCTTGTTTTTAGTTCCAATAAATCTAAAATTTACTAAATACATATGAGACTTCTTATTTTAAAAAAATTGGTATTCTCTTTTTTTATTGTAACATTAAAAACTCAGTATTGAACATATAAATGCCAATATTTATTAAATTTAATGCTTATTGTAAGATAATGTAATATTGTAAGCATAATTCTTACAATAGTTCATTAATTTCTAAAGTTATTTCACATGGCTTGTTACATGCCTCTGTAAGTGTATGGGTTCGGCGGATCGGCCAATACCACTGTAAGTGTATGGATGGGCGGGTGGGCCAATACCACTGTAGATGTATTGTCAATACCACTTTACATGTATGGGTTAGTACCAATCACAGTACTGTGGTACGATGGTAGATGTAGTACCATCCTGGATGTTCAAGACTCTTGCTTATCATAGACCATCTATTTTTCGTTACATGAAACTAAATTTCTAAATTTTAATATTTTTAAGTTCAATTATAATGTACATAGGCAGAAAAAAATATTCTGTAAGTGGCTATAGATTGTAATTCATTTTAAACTTTATTTTTAGGATTTTCATAAGGTAATAATAACGCACAAGGCAGCAATAATTTCATAAAACAACATAACAATTATGTGAAACGTGCAAGACGCCTAAAAATAATTTAGTATTTTTTTATTCATAGTATTTCTGCATAAACTGGCACCGTAAGTTACAGAAAAACTAACATACAGAGTCCGTTCAAACTAATACTAATTCAAAAGTTAAGTATGTTTCTAAACTACATCAAACAAACATCTCTAAAACTGTACTTTTTTTAAAATGTTTATATTTAATATTTTCACAAGGTAATAATAATACACAAGACAACAAAATAATAGAGACTAAGTAATGTTCCTTCATTTACTTAACCCGCAAACCCTACACCAGTCAGCTTGTGTTGTACATAACCGCAGTCTTCAGGCACTTCAGTCCCCAGCCTTTTCACACTCTTAAATATATTATTTATAAAAAAAGAGCTATTTTATATATTTAAAAAAGAAATTAACAAAGTAACTAAATAAAATACATCCCCAAATGTTCTAAAAACTACTGTCAGCCATTTGGTCTAAATAAATGTATGTGAATTTTAATGATTGTTTAAGAAACTTGTATTAAATAATCCAAAACGTCAATGTGGGTTTGCACTTTACCGACATATTTCTACAATCATTAAAGATCGATTAGTTTTTTTTAAAGAATATTTTACAAAAGGAGGGACTGACACTCTGATACATGATGCCCCTGCCATCTGGAGAAATAACTACTCGACACAAATTTTACGCACTGTTGGATGCAACCTCTGTGTCTTTCGTCTCTGTGGGTTTACTCAGATTGTTTCATTCTCGTTCTATTTAAAATATCGTTTCTCATAAATAGCATTGTAATTTTGAATCTAAATATATATCTCGTCCTGAAAGACAACTCTACAATCAGTTAAAAGAAGATGTTGAACATTCAGCAGTACAAAGCAGATTGTATACTTACTAACTTTGTTACCTTTGTCTGAAACAAAGAGGAGAAGATAACTCTCAAAGTAAATTACCCCCTTCCTGAATGTAATTGTTACTTTATCCAAAGACTAAAAGACTTTGACTTCTTATGTGATGTTTGTTTTCAAAACATATTCATCCCTTTTATTAATACTTTCAGGGATACTAACTACGAGACCCTTAACACAAATTTTTGTGGCTCCAAAAACTTTTTAGACCTGCAACAATTTATCAAACTGACATAATATTTGGTATTTTTATAAGCAAAAAAATGCTAAAAGTGTTTTGTATTTGTTCTAATGTACAGTACTAGATTGAAAGCAGAGACACAGACGAAATGCAAACTAGAAAACTTACAAAAAAACTGTTTGTATATGTACTTGCGGCCCTTAGATAATTTTGAAAAAAGCAATAAGGCTCTACAAGAAATCCTAATGAGGAACCCTGACTTAGATACTTATAAATGAGACGCCAACACAACTGTGTGCGTATTTTAAAGCTTATATAAGTGAGTGACTAATATGAGACTTATTACAGGAGTGAAGAATGAGTGTAGATGACCTATGTAGTCTAGTTACTAACTGAGTTTGACTGTTGCTCATAAAGAGCCATTTTAAACTGTAAATTTAACAGATTACACTAACGCGAGGGCAAGTAAGGGACCTAAAGTTGTACTTCGAATCCAAACCACGTAGTTTAGGTATAGTTTTCAACTGATTGACGAGCCTGATACTCAACTCTCTCCCGTACTCAACATCTGGACCATGACTATCACTCAATACGGACAACCCAGATCCTTTAGTAGTGTCCACGTAGATAAACGCCATGTCGGTATCAAGCGGGTCGAGTATAGAACGTATCGCCTAAAATTTCCAACAACATTTTGTCCCTGAGTAGATGGATTACAGCACTGCACCACTTTTTTCGACTTTCATTATATTTTTATTATTGTTATTCAGAAATACTTTATCAGTATAGCGAAATTTTACCTCTATCAAAATATCTAACTAATATTATTTCCCTAACTTTCTTAAAACAAGATGTGACTTTTGTGGCAAATCTTCAATAACATTTTAATGGAATTAGTGACAATATACTATTCTCTACTTCATTTGTCATACACAGAATAGTTCTGTCGAATCTTTGCCTCACTCCTGGAGGAGATACACGAATACATAATTTATGTGTTTTTTTTTTTATTTACATCACAAATCTGCCCGTTTGAAAGAGTCTTATAACAGTGATCATCTGATCTTCATAGATAGGCTTCCACGGTCGTCAATATCACTAACAAATTCAAGGTCTAATCCTTAAGACCTAGAAATTTTTAGTGATCATCTGGTAAGGTTGTCCTAGAAGAATAAGACATATTTATTTCACGCAAACTAAAACAAAGATTATTAGATGCTAAAAATGCTGATACCAGACATCTTTACTAGTAGTTTAAAAAATATATATATTCATCAGAATTTAAAAAATTAAGAAGTTAGCTGGATGCACACTATGATGGACACGTAAGGATGTTCATCCAAGTACAGTTGAGCACTCCATGGAATTTAGTTCTAAATTTTATCGCAACTGTTACTAGGAGTAGCAAGATCCTGCTTCACTAGCAAACAAATAATGTATTCCCCTCTCCTGCCTCCCCCAGAAAATGTTACAGAGGAACCTCACTTCCCCATTTATAATAAACTCTAACAATAAAGTTTGTATTTATTATTTACACTATATTTCAGCCAAAGATAACTGTTCATATTTCAACTGAACATTGGAACAGACATTTTAAAAGGATAATATATATATACTTTTTTATTTATCATATACTAGGTTGGTTAGTACCTTTTGTCCACTATATTCTCAAAATTGTAATACTCTATATCACATGGTTTGTTGATGAAGAGTTGTGTACAAAAAATTCCAAATTAGTCACTTTAGGTAGCCATATCTCCATTAAGAATGTTTGCCATAACACGTCCTGACAATTCTAAACGCACCAGACGTCTACTTTCTTGGGCACGCTCACCGCAGTCTAAATATTTGTCACAAAGAACAATGAGTCAATACGATGTTGTCCAGAATCCTGAAAACATTTGTAAATCATTTATTCACGAATATTATGAATGATTGATTGTAAACATAAAAATCTCCCAGGTAAAACATATATTCAATGCATATATTACTGTATAGGTTAGTCGTGAGATATGTTGAGAGGTAAGGTTAGGCATCCTCAAATCCTAAGGGTCAGATGACCACTTATACACGCACAGAGGTGCTTCACTTCTTTGTATTCCTACTCATAGAACTTCAATATTTAATAAATCGTTTACCGTAAATTCTTACCGTCTTTGGCCCTTCCAGATAGTATGAGGAACATTGATAATTATCATCGCTTCAGGGCGGATGTAAAAGCCTTTCTCCTGCGGGTCCGATGATAGCCGGTAGTGTTTGGCAAACATCTGGAGGATACGTATGAATGTGGTTTGTAAGGTTTTCTTTTAGTTTTTATGATTTGATACTAAGTTAATAAATATATGAATGAGCGTCTAGTCCACTTGAAGAGAGTGTGTGAGTGATGGTGTAAGTGGAATTTCATAATTTTATTTTCATTTCTAAGTCTGTTAATTTATTTCATACTTGTAATTACATATATAATTTCACTATGCTTATTAATATTACTTACTTTAAGATAGTTAATTTTTTTGTATTAACACCCATACACTGTACCGGGTCATTTTTACCGGTACATTTTGTTACGTTCGTCGTGGTCTGCCGGGCTGCCTGAGACCGCTCGTGCCCTGCGATTTGCTTACTTTGGTGGCCGTTGACTCGGACTCGTTCGTTCCTTGTTCCAGCTTCGGTCAGGTTGGCCTGTGTTCACTTGTCTTCTCAGCGTCCGATCGTCTAGACATGTTTGTCGGCTAGAGACTCCTTAAACGTAAATGTTCATTTGGTAATTTCTAATATCTAATCATCCTTTTGGTGAAAATATTTTCTTCAAACGATAATATAATCGGGCTTATTTGTTGTTTTCAGGGTATTGTTAGATTTATGTTCTCGTTCTAGATGTTTGTCAAGCTAGTTTAAAGCCATGTGCTCAAGGTTACCAGGTTACCGTTAATTTCTTTATTATATCTTGTTTTATATTCAATTTTAGTTCTGTATAGTTTTTGTTGAGCCTTTTTCAGTTGGAGTTACAGATTTACCATATTTTTGTTCATTAACAATAACCTAGCCTATCTGTTTAGTTTGATTTTCATTTCTAACGTATTGCTTTCTGTATCAATAGCCTAGTTTTTCAGTTTGTCTTTTTCAGTTCCATATACTTAATACTTTTATAATTTGTTAAGTTGTAATTGGTTTTAAATCTAATTTTCCAACATAATTATTTGTAGCCTAAAATTAATATTTTACTGTCTAGTTTGCTCCACTCATGTTCTTATTTGTCTTTTCCTGTTTTGTTTTGTAGTTTCATGCACCTTCATAATTTTATAGTTTGTTATGTCTTATTTTTTTTGTTTTGGCTGGATTGAATTTAACGTGCTGTGGTTTGAACTGTCCAGTCCAGGTTCCTTGAGTGGGACGTTTTCCCTCAGCCTGCCATCCGGGCGAAGTTTGACCATCGACACTGCTAGCCTGGCCTGAGGACCATGTATAGAGGCCGTTTGCAACCCTGCTGCCCCACCTACATCTTTGGGTAGAAGTCTTCTGTCCTCAGGTCAGTGCGTTCCATTTTGTTTTCCCGGCGGCTGAGCTGGGGGTGGTAATATGAAGAAAAAAAAGACAAGAAAAAAATATGTTGTGGGGAACATTTTCAATGGATTTTTGGCCTAGGCCTAAAACTGATTGTGCAAGTTAATGAAACAGTCATGGGGACATTGATATATATATATTTAAAATTTAAGAAAAAAACATGTTAATATTTATTGTTATTTATTTTAATTAGTTTATATGTTGTTACATTTTTTTAGATTTTATATTTGTTAGGTCCCTACGGTTGAGTTATGTTATTTATTTATATGTTTAGGCCTAGTGATTGTTATTTATATTTTTTGTTAATTGTACTATGGATGTCTTGAAGTGACTTTTTACTAGAACGGTACCGGGTTATATATTTTTTTTAAATTGTTTAATTTTAAAATTTTTCACCAAAAGGGGATTATTTATTGTCTTTTACTTAACTTCCTATTCGGAGCTGCCCAGGGATTCCGGCTTACTCCCTGGCCTCGGTGGAATCATGGGATGTGGGCTAAATTGCCGAGTTAATTGGTGTTGTCAAACTTTTTTCTAAATTTTCTGTTTTTCTTACAAGTTTTGTGTTTCTAGTTTGCTGCAGATAGGCCATGTAGTTGTTAATTGTTAATCTTGGGTATTTGTAGTGTTTGCTGTTTTCATGTTAAGTTTGTGTTCTCTTGTGAATTTTTGTGTTTCTTGTTATTTAATTAAGTATGATTGGATATTGTGGCCTTATGCCGGTTCTGATTATAACGTAATTATTTGTGAACTTGAAATTAAATTAATTTTGCTTAGCTGCCGAGTTTTAATTTGACTCTCCAACTGCCACCCGTGATTCCATCGCTTGACTGGTTTTGAGCCATCCCCCGGCTGGCACGACTTCCCGTTTTGGAGGGGGATGGGTCTCAACTCGTACAATTTCTTTTATTCAAAGCTTAATTCTGTTATATGAATTAACGGAAGTAAATAATGTCTGTAAATTGTATTAATAAATGAGGACGTAAATTCTATTCATGTGTAATAAATGTACCTTTGTTATGAAAAAAATAAAATGGAAAGGAAATGTGTACACTTCAAAACAGTGGGCTTCAATTTAAAATTTAATACACTTCACAATTTTTATGTAGTGGCTAACTTACAATAGTCATAAAACACCTCTGCCATTAAATATGTATCCAATTAATTAAACTCTTCGTATGTATAAACATATCCTACATATCTTAAATAATATTCCTAACAAATTATTGTGTAATTTTTCATTGTAAGATCTTGAGGTATATAGTTTTCAGAGAATAACTACATGGCTTAAACTCACAATAATGTTGTTAATGTATTAGATAAATGTACATCTAATAAATGTATTTATCTCATCTTACCATATCTTACCATTACAATGGTAAGTGGCCTTAACCGGAAGGTACCGACGTAATCACCAAAAAAGGCGTCAAGGAGCATCGATCATGGTTTTTTTTGGATAGGTGACCGTTTGAGCAACCCCGTCCTTGAATGCAGCCTGCCAGGATTCGAAAGTCACTTTTAAGCCGTTGGTCCCCAGCTTAAGTGTTAGAGAGGGCTTATTAACCCTAACTTCGACTGGTAAAACAATAACCCCTTTAACTTCTTTTATTTAGTCCTAGGTTTCCCACACATTTTTATAATCATTGAAAAAAAAAGATACGAGCTATTACAAAACTTCATCTATACAATAAAATACACAATATCCAGATAGCCATAAGTGAAATACTCATACCCAAATGTATTAAGGGTAACTAAATTCCCTAAATATCTTAGGAAGTTTTTGTGTAAGATGACATTTCTGATGGCGTTCCTGTATTATTTTTTTAAGGTAATGCATGTTTTCTACTCTTAGCTATAAAATTTAAGAAACTGTAAAATTTTTCCAAAAAAAATGTACATTTTGGTTGGAGATTGCGTGAAACGAATCGTAATTTTTATTTATTTTGTAAACATTTGAAAGTAAACCTTACTGTGATCAACTAAAGTTAGTTTCCTTTAGATAGCAAATCATGTTCTTGAATAAATTACACAGGTGAGCGTCACACAAGTAATTTTTACGTACTTACATACAAAAAGGTACATCGCAGAGAAAAAAGAAACATAGGTCGCCTTCTTATGGCTTCAGTGAACAACTATAAATATATTACAAATATTTTACAGTGTTATTAATCTGTATTTATAATTACTACATTCATCATTGTGGATCTAGGAAGAACAAGAGAGGGACTGACAAGGTAATGGTCCTGTCATAATTTAACGAACTGGATAAATAAGTACTTGTTACACTTGACACACATTTAGCGCACTATTTTATGTGACAACAGTTTTTTTTATTTCTCCGTGGAACCTACTACAATTGTACAGCATGCTTGATTATGGTAAACATTTCACTATCGATTAACCACGTTTTCATTCTCAGACCTATAAAGTTTACTTTATGAGTCCCTACAATCTGGGAAGGGTAATCATTAGTTATAGAAATTGATCACATACACTTTGTACTTATTTTGCATTGAAGTTGTGCTAATGTCTTTTCGATAAGGCACATCTTAGAGTGAAAACACACACACACACACACACACACACACACACACACACACACACACACACACACACACACACACACACACACACACACACACACACACACACACACACACACACACACACACACACACACACACACACACACACACACACACACACACACACACACACACACACACACACACACACACACACACACACACACACACACACACACACACACACACACACACACACACACAAACACACACACACACACACACAAACACACACACACACACACACACACACACACACACACACACAGAATGAAATAGAAGGACCTATTATGTTAATTCACTACCACTATTTTTTCCATTACTTCACTATCACTACTTGTTTTATCACAAATACGGTTAGGTCATTTTAGGTTGGGTTAGGATAAGTTAGGTGGCTACTAAATTTGATCACAAACTGGTGAATCCAATTATTGACTTACCGCTGAATGCGTTATCAGTGTGTAAGTTCTTGGATAGCGATAAGATAAGGCCAGTGATATCGGATTCCTAGCGGCTAAGGAATACACAGTGGACGTAAAAATGAACGGAGAACAGTTGGTATAGCAAATAAATCAAGCAGTAATGAATTAACGAAAAATAAGTAGTAATAGTGAGTTAACGGAAAAGATCCAAAATACATTCAATGGATCAAGGTAAGTTTTTTAAAATGCTCAGTTTGTATTAATTGAAAGTATGCTATAGATCAAAAGATTTTTTTAAATGAATAATATTCACATAAAAACAATAGTAATGAAACTGTTTTAAACAAAACTTATGTATTATGACAAAAACCTTTTAGTCTTTGTATAAAGTAACAATTACATTCAGGAAGGGGGTAACTTAGTTTGAGAGTTATCTTCCCATCTCAGTTTCAGACAAAGGTAACAGAGTTAGGAAGTATACAATCTGCTTTGTACTGCTGAATGCTCAACATCAGCTTGATGCTCTTTTAACTGATTGCAGGACTGTCTTTCAGGACGAGATAAAACGTTTTGCTAATGTAAAAATATGCTGGAGATCGAGTTTTACAAAATAAAATAATTATTTTTGAAAACTAATTAAATCTCCAATAATTTAGGTAAGGGATTTTTTTTGTATTTTTAAAAATAACGACGATATACAATGTAAAAACTACTTTTCGTTTGAAAACTTAAATTTGAATAATTTTTTTTATTTTATTGAACCTTTTATAATTTGGGAACGTAAAGTACTACACACTATCTCCCTTGACTACTCTGTTAACAAAACTGATTTGACATTACATTACTGGCGTTTCAGAACCTATAAACAATTTAGAATAGTGAACACGACGACGCTGACCTGCTTGCAGATTGTGGTTTTGTTTTTACTTTAGTTGCAATAATTTGTTTAGAAAATTTCAAATGGAAATTTTATATTTACCTTTTATATAAAGTAAATATATTTTGGAGGTTTGAGAAGTAAAAACTACACAGTCACATACTAAGCCAAGTGAACTTCAACTGCGTTGTAAAAATGCTCAATAGCAACTCCTCTATTAATATATATATATATATATATATATATATATATATATATATATATATATATACTAACAAAATAATTGGTCAGTTTTATTTCGTTTCAATAAAGTTAATAAGTAGGTATAACGTTATACTTAGGTTATTCATTAGTATTACTCATTGCGATTAAGACACTAATCACGGAGATTAGGGCGAATTAGAAGGGTGAATGAGTGCAATGAATATAGATAAACGCATGTAACCATTCATACTAACTAAGGTCGGCTGTTCCTTAGAAAGAGCTATTTATTAATAGCCAAATATCCAGGACAACTATGGGGCCTACAGCTTTACGTGAAATCTGAACCACGTAGTGTTGTTCTGATTTTCCGCTAACTGACACTCTCAGTTCTCTTCCCTACACAACAACTGAACCATGACAACCATCTAAAATGGATTCAGACTAGTCTAGAAGTGTCCACGCCAATGGAAACCATTAAGCGAAAACCGTATCAGTATAAAGAGGACCGAGCAAAGAACCTATCACCTACAGTCTCCACAATACCGTCCCAAAATTAGGTTCAGCCGTGTGTCACTGGTGCCGAGATTAGGTTTGCAAAGTTCGTTCCTACATACTACATCTTCCTTGAAATAAAACATCAACTGTAGGAAAACTTACTTTTTTACTATTTAAATTCAATATTTGTACATTAGTAATAATATAGAAAATAATTAATAACAAAGAACCAATATGTTTTAGAAAATATCCCAAATTTGTGGCTAAAATTAAACTTTGTTTTCCATAAGGTAATTCATAATTTGTTCATACTATTGGGAAAGTGAAATGGTGTTTAGATACTTGATTACTTAAAAAAAAGTTTTGAAAAGCAATATGGACAAGGCTGACGGTTACATTTTTCTTATCAGATTTTAATCCTTATTAGAGTTCAAAATCCATTCATATGTCATAGTGAAATAAATATCAACTGATTAAAATATTATTGAAATCGTACAATTCACATAGTTTTACTATGTATTGAACTTAGTATAAAATATGATAAATATATATTTTTTAATAATACACAATCGTATTGCTGAATTAATACGATTATGGTACTGTGATAGTGATACACGTACAGTGATCCTGCCCCACCCACCCTCACAATTACAGTGATATTGACCCGTCAACCCATACACATACAGTGATATTGTCTCACCGTCACAAACATAAACATACAGTGATATTGACCCACCCACCCACCCATAACCGTACAGTGATATTGACCCAACCACCCACCTATACACGTACAGTGGTATTGACCCAACCACCCACCCATACACGTACAGTGGTGGGTACCCATGCGCCCACCCATACTAGTTTCATATAATTAAATACAACATCGGTATGATTAAATACACCATTGAAATAATTAAATACACCGTCGGTATAGTTAAAAAAAACCGTTGGTATAATTAATGACACCATCGGTATAATCAATTACACCATCGGTATAATTAATTACACCGTCAGTATAATTAAATACACCGTCGGTATAATTAAATACACCTTTGGTATAATTAATTACACCGACGGTATAAGTAGACATAAACTGGGCGTTTTAGGCTCACCTTCGAGTATCTTCGGCTCCCGGATTCAAGATTGCGGCCACCTTCGGGCAATAATTAATTACACCATCGCTATAATTAAATACACCGTTGGTATAATTAAATACACCGTGGTATATTTAAATACACAGTTGGTATAATTAAATACACCTTAGGTATAATTAATTACACCGTCGGTAAAATTAATTACACCGTAAGTACAATTAAATACACCGTCGGTATAATTAAATACACCGTCGGTATAATTAAATAATGCACTGTAGGTATATTTAAGTACACCGTCGCTATAATTAATTACACAGTCGGTATAAATAAATACACTGTCAATATAATTAATTACACCTTCGTTTTAAATAATTACACCGTCGGTTTAATTTAATACACTGTAGGTATAATCGAATACACCTTCGGTATCATTTAATTCACCTTTTGTATAGTTAAATACTCTGTCAGTATAATTAACTTCACCGTCAGTATAATTAAATACTCCTTTGGTATGATTAAATACAACGTCAGTATAATTTATTACACCGTCGGTATAATGAAATACAAAGTTGGTGTAGTTAAATACACCATCAGTATAATTAAACAAACCGTCGGTATAATTAAATACACTGTCTGTATAATTAAATACACCGTCAATATAATTAAATAAACCGTCGCTATAATTAATTGCACCGTCGGTATATTTAAATACACCATTTGTATAGTTAAATACACCTTTGGTATAATTAATTACACCGATGGTATAAGTAGACATAAACTGGGCGTTTTAGGCTCACCTTAGGGCATCTTCGGCTTCCGGATTAAAGATGGCGGCCACCTTCGGGCATCTTCGGGTCACGTGACCGGATCAAAGATGGCGACCGGAAGCGGATCCAAGATGGCAGTAGGAAGCAGTACAACAACCCTGTGGGAATTTTCCCTCCCTGAATTTCCCTCCGAATTCCCAAATTTCCCTCAAATTTCCTTGATACACTATATAAAATACACTCTTAACCTTACCTTTCCCTCGATATACTATATAAAATACACTCCTAACCTAACATTTCCCTCGTTATACTATATAAAATGCAAAAAGATGGTGACCTTTAATATATGTACTATATTAAATGACGACCGTCGACTTACTTCGTACGCGTCGGCTGCTGGTCTGGGGGGTATGCGTGGGGACTTACTACTCTGTGGATTGTTTCATATATACACTATAACAAATGCACTATCTCATATACACATTATAACAAATGCAATAATTCATATACATACACTCATACGTGGCTGACGCGCAACATTCAAGGTTGACCCTGACGCGCATGCCTACGCAAATACTATGCTCTGATAAGTTGCCTCCTCCCCATACCTCCCCTCCCCTCCTCTACCCACCCCTCCCTCCTCACTTTACAGACTACCTCACTCTATCTGTCTCACTCTTGCTCTTGCGCTCTGTTCAATCAGACGTGTGTTCACTTTGCTCCTACTTGCAATTGATATCAGTAATAATACTCGATATTAAATACAATTATTCTCATCATAAATACTTTAACTTTATTCTTGTATTTTATATTTTGGACGCCGTTCTCTGTACGGTATTTTGTGATCTTTGTTTTTGAGCTTATAATTCGATTTGAATTATATTTAATATCATTTAATTTTGTTTAATTACCAAATATGGAATCCTACGCCATAAACGACAACCTTGTAACCATTTCCCGTCGATTTGATATTACAGGAGCTGACCTCCTTACCATTTTGGCTGAACATAATAATAAAATTATGAGACTGAGACCAAGACCAAGAGTGAGACCGAGGCGGGGACCGAGGTGGAGACCGAGGCGGAGCCCGAGGCGGAGACCGATGAGGAGACCGAGGCAGAAATCAAGGAGGAGACCGAGGCCGAGACCGAGGCGGAGCCCGAGGTGGAGAACGAGACCAAAAACGAGGCGAAGACCGAGGCGGAGAACGATGAGGAGACCGAGGCCGAGGCGGAGACTGAGGTGGAAACCAAGGCGGAAACCGAGGCGGGGGCCGAGCTGGAGACCAAGGTGGAGACCGAGGCGGAGATCGAGGCGGAGACCGTGGCAAAGACCAAAGCGAAAACCAAGGCGGAGACCAGGCAAAGAAAGAGGCGGAGACCAAGACCGAGATCGAGGCGGAGACCAAGATCGAGACCGAGACCGGATTGAGACTGCCAAGACCGAGACCAAGACCAAAACCGAGACCAAGACCGAGACAGAAACCGAGACCGAGACCGAGACTGAGACCAAGACCGAGACCGAGACGGAGACCGAGACCGAGACCGAGACCGAGAACGACACCGAGACCGAGACCGAAACCGAGACCGAGACCGAAACCGAGACCGAGACCGAGACCGAGACCGAGACCGAGACCGAGACCGAGACTGAGACCGAGACCGAGACCGAGACCGAGACCGAGACCGAGACCGAGACCGAGACCGAGACCGAGACCGAGACCGAGACCGAGACCGAGACCGAGACCGAGACCAAGACCAAGACCGAGACCGAGACCGAGAACAAGACCGAGACTGAGACCGAGACCGAGACCGAGACCGAGACCCGAGATCAAGGCCGAGACCGAGACATCAAAAAAGTGCCAAAGGGGGGAGGGACCATTAGAAGATTTGAAGTTTTTTGCTAAAAATTAAACCACACAAATCTTCACATATGAAACACTTTTCTGGGGTAGAATTTTACTGTACACTGAATCAGGAAATGTCTTTTGTTTTGGTGCAACTCTTACAATAAATTCTCCAGAGGAAATTTAAACATCACAATCAGGGCGCCATTTCTAACAAACTTTGTTTCTAATTCTCTCGTTTTCTAGACGTCTCATGGGCCATTCTGATGCTTTTCCATGACCAGCTGGACATTCTAAAGAAGTACGTATGGTTAAGATTTTACTAGAAAAAATTCAGATTTTTCATCGAAAAAGTGCCAAAGGGGGGACCATTGGAAGATATGAAGTTTTTTGAGAAAAATCCAACCACGTAAATCTTGACGCATGACACATTTTCTGGGGTAGAATTATACACTGAATCAGGAAATGTCTTTCGATTTGGTGCAAATCTCACAATAAAGCCTTTAGAGGGAATTTGATCATAACAATCAGGGCTATTTTGCTAACAACTTTGTTTCAAATTCTCTCGCTTTCTAGATATCTCACGGGCCATTCTGATGATTTTACATGACCACCTGGACATTCTATACAAGTACGTATAGTTAAGATTTCACTACAAAAAATTCATATTTTTCAACGAAAAAGTGCCAAAGGGAGGACCATTGGAAGATTTCAATTTTTTGAGAAAAATCCAACTACGCAAATCTTGACGTATGACACACTTTTCTGGGGTAGAATTATACACTGAATCAGGAAATGTCTTTCGTTTTGGTGCAACACTTACAATAAAGCCTCCAGAGACAATTTAAACATCACAATCAGGGTGCAATTGCTAACAAACTTTGTTTCCAATTCTCTCGCTTTCTAGACATCTCACGGGCTATTCTGATGCTTTTCCATGACTAGCTGGACATTCTAAACAAGTACGTATAGTTAAGATTTCACTAGAAAAAATTCAGATTTTTCATCGAAAAAGTGCCAAAGGGGGGGACATTGGAAAATTTGAAGTTTTTTGAGCAAAATCCAACCACGCAAATCTTGACGTATGACACACTTTTCTGGGGTAGAATTATACACTGAATCAGGAAATGTCTTCTGTTTTGGTGCAAATCTCACAATAAAGCCTCCAGAGGGAATTTAATCATCACAATCAGGGCGCCATTTCTAACAAACTTTGTTTCTAATTCTCTCGCTTTCTAGACGTCTCACGGGCCATTCTGATGCTTTTCCATGACCAGCTCGACATTCTAAACAAGTACGTATAGTTAAGATTTCAGTAGAAAAAATTCAGGTTTTTCATCGAAAAAGTGCCAAAGGGAGGACCATTGAAAGATTTGAAGTTTTTTTAGAAAATTCCAACCACGCAAATCTTGACGCATGACACACTTTTCTGGGGTATAATTTTACACTGAGTCAGGAAATTTCTTTCGTTTTGGTTCAACTCTTACAATAAAGCCTCCAGAGGGAATTTAATCATCACAATCAGGGCGCCATTTCTAACAAACTTTGTTTCTAATTCTCTCGCTTTCTAGACGTCTCACGGGCCATTCTGATGCTTTTCCATGACCAGCTCGACATTCTAAACAAGTACGTATAGTTAAGATTTCAGTAGAAAAAATTCAGGTTTTTCATCGAAAAAGTGCCAAAGGGAGGACCATTGAAAGATTTTAAGTTTTTTTAGAAAATTCCAACCACGCAAATCTTGACACATGACACACTTTTCTGGGGTATAATTTTACACTGAGTCAGGAAATTTCTTTCGTTTTGGTTCAACTCTTACAATAAAGCCTCCAGAGGCAATTTAAACATAACAATCTGGGCGAATTTGCTAAAAACTTTGTTTCCAATTCTCTCGCTTTCTAGACATCTCAAGGGCTATTCTGATGCTTTTCCATGACCAGCTGGACTTTCTAAACAAGTACGTATAGTTAAGATTTTATTACAAAAAATTCATATTTTTCATCGAAAAAGTGCCTCCACCCACGCACAGTTACAGACCATTAGAATATTTGAAGTTTTTTGAGAAAAATCCAACCATGCAAATCTTGACATAAGACACACTTTTCAGGGGTAGAATTATAAACTGAATCAGGAAATGTCTTTCGTTTTGGTGCAACTCTTACAATAAAGCCTCCAGAGGCAATGAAACATCACAATCAGGGCGAATTTGCTAAAAACTTTGTTTCCAATTCTCTCGCTTTATAGACATCTCCCGGGCTATTCTAAACAATATATAGACAGCTGGACATTCTAAACAAGTACATATATTTAAGATTTCACAAGAAAAAATTCAGATTTTTCGTCGAAAAAGTGCCAAAGAGGGAACCATTGGAAGATTTGATTTTTTTTGAAGTTTTTTGAGAAAAATCCAACCACGCAAATCTTGACGTATGACACACTTTTATGGGGTAGAAGTATACACTGAATCAGGAAATGTCTTTCGTTTTCGTGCAACTCCTACAATAAAGCCTCCAGAGGCAATTTGAACATCACAATCAGGGCGAATTTAATAAAACCTTTGTTTCCAATTCTCTCGCTTTCTAGACATCTCACGGGCTATTCTGATGCTTTTCCATGACCAGCTGAACATTCCAAACAAGTACGTATAGTTAAGATTTCATTAGAAAAAATTCAGATTTTTCAACGAAAAAGTGCCAACGGGGGGAAGTTTTTTGAGAAAAATCCAACCACGCAAATCTTGACGTATGACACACTTTTCTGGGGTAGAATTATACACTGAATCAGGAAATGTCTTTTGTTTTGGTGCAACATTTACTTTACATTCTCCAGAGGCAATTTAAACACCACAATCAGGGTGCAATTGCTAACAAACTTTGTTTCCGATTCTCTCGCTTTCTAGACATCTCACGGGCTATTCTGATGCTTTTCCATGACCAGCTCGACATTCTAAACAAGTACGTATAGTTAAGATTTCAGTAGAAAAAAATCAGGTTTTTCATCGAAAAAGTGCCAAAGGGAGGACCATTGAAAGATTTGAAGTTTTTTTAGAAAATTCCAACCACGCAAATCTTGACGCATGACACACTTTTCTGGGGTATAATTTTACACTGAGTCAGGAAATTTCTTTCGTTTTGGTTCAACTCTTACAATAAAGCCTCCAGAGGGAATTTAATCATCACAATCAGGGCGCCATTTCTAACAAACTTTGTTTCTAATTCTCTCGCTTTCTAGACGTTTCACGGGCCATTCTGATGCTTTTCCATGACCAGCTCGACATTCTAAACAAGTACGTACAGTTAAGATTTCAGTAGAAAAAATTCAGGTTTTTCATCGAAAAAGTGCCAAAGGGAGGACCATTGAAAAATTTTAAGTTTTTTTAGAAAATTCCAACCACGCAAATCTTGACGCATGACACACTTTACTGGGGTATAATTTTACACTGAGTCAGGAAATTTCTTTCGTTTTGGTTCAACTCTTACAATAAAGCCTCCAGAGGCAATTTAAACATAACAATCAGGGCGAATATGCTAAAAACTTTGTTTCCAATTCTCTCGCTTTCTAGACATCTCAAGGGCTATTCTGATGCTTTTCCATGACCAGCTGGACATTCTAAACAATTACGTATAGTTAAGATTTCACTAGAAAAAATTCAGATTTTTCATCGAAAAAGTGCCAAAGGGGGGACCATTAGAAGATTTGAAGTTATTTGAGAAAAGTCCAACCACGCAAATCTTGACGTATGACACTTTTCTGGGGTAGAATTATACACTGAATCAGGAAATGCCTTTCGTTTTGGTGCAACTCATACAATAAAGCCTCCAGAGGCAATTTAAACATCACAATCAGGGCGAATTTGCTAAAAACGTTGTTTCCAATTCTCTCGCGCTCTAGACATCTCACGGGCTATTCTGATGCTTTTCTATGACTAGCTGGACATTCTAAACAAGTAAGTATAGTTAAGATTTCACTAGAAAAAAATCAATTATTTCATCGAAAAAGTGCTAAAGGGGGGACCATTGGAAGATTTGAAGTTTTTTGAGAAAAATCCAACCACGCAAATCTTGACGTATGACACACATTTCTGGGGTATAATTGTACACTGAATCAGGAAATGTCTTTTGTTTTGGTGCAACTTTACTTTAAATTCTCCAGAGGCAATTTAAACACCACAATCAGGGTGCAGTTGCTAACAAACTTTGTTTCAAATTCTCTCGCTTTCTAGACGTCTCACGGGCCATCCTAAATCTTTTCCATGACCAGCTTGACATTCTGAACAAGTTTGTATAGTTCAGATTTCACTAGAAAAATTCAGATTTTTCATCAAGTAAGTTCCAAAGGGGGGACCAATGGAAGATTTGAAGTTTTTTGAGAAAATTCCAACCACGCAAATCTTGACGTATGACAACCTTTTCTGGGGTAGAATTATACACTGAATCAGGAAATGTCTTTCGTTTTGATGCAACTCTTACAATAAAGCCTCCAGAGGCAATTTAAACATCACGATCAGGGCGAATTTGCTAAAAACTTTGTTTCCAATTCTCTCGCTTTATAGACATCTCCCGGGCTATTCTGATGCTTTTCCATGACCAGCTGGACATTCTAAACAAGTACATATAGTTAAGTTTTCACAAGAAAAAATTCAGATTTTTCGTTGTTTAAAACCATTGGAAGATTTGAAGTTTTTTTTAGAAAAATCCAACCACGTTAATCTTGACGTATGACACACTTTTCTGGGGTAGAATTATACACTGAATCAGGAAATGACTTCTGTTTTGGTGCAAATCTCACAATAAAGCTTCCAGAGGGAATTTAATCATCACAATCAGGGCGCCATTTCTAACAAACTTTGTTTCTAATTCTCTCGCTTTCTAGACGTCTCACGGGCCATTCTGATGCTTTTCCATGACCAGCTCGACATTCTAAATAGTTAAGATTTCAGTAGAAAAAATTCAGATTTTTCATCGAAAAAGTGCCAAAGGGAGGACCATTGAAAGATTTTAAGTTTTTTTAGAAAATTCCAACCACGCAAATCTTGACGCATGACACACTTTTCTGGGGTATAATTTTACACTGAGTCAGGAAATTTCTTTCGTTTTGGTTCAACTCTTACAATAAAGCCTCCAGAGGCAATTTAAACATAACAATCTGGGCGAATTTGCTAAAAACTTTGTTTCCAATTCTCTCGCTTTCTAGACATCTCACGGGCTATTCTGATGCTTTTCTATGACCAGCTGGACATTCTAAACAAGTACGTATAGTTAAGATTTCACTAGAAAAAATTCAGATTTTTCATCGAAAAAGTGCCAAAGGGGGGACCATTAGAAGATTTGAAGTTTTTTGAGAAAAATCCAACCACGCAAATCTTGACGTATGACACACTTTTCTGGGGTAGAATTATACACTGAATCAGGAAATGTCTTTCGTTTTGGTGCAACTCTTACAATAAAGCCTCCAGAGGCAATTTAAACATCACAATCAGGGCGAATTTGCTAAAAACTTTGTTTCCAATTCTCTCGCTTTCTAGACATCTCAAGGGCTATTCTGATGCTTTTCCATGACCAGCTGGACATTCTAAACAAGTACGTATAGTTAAGATTTCACTAGAAAAAATTCAGATTTTTCATCGAAAAAGTGCCAAAGGGGGGACCATTAGAAGATTTGAAGTTTTTTGAGAAAAATCCAACCACGCAAATCTTGACGTAAGACACACTTTTCTGGGGTAGAATTATACACTGAATCAGGAAATGTCTTTCGTTTTGGTGCAACTCTTACAATAAAGCCTCCAGAGGCAATTTAAACATCACAATCAGGGCGAATTTGCTAAAAACTTTGTTTCCAATTCTCTCGCTTTATAGACATCTCCCGGGCTATTCTAAACAATATATAGACAGCTGGACATTCTAAACAAGTACATATATTTAAGATTTCACAAGAAAAAATTCAGATTTTTCGTCGAAAAAGTGCCAAAGAGGGAACCATTGGAAGATTTGATTTTTTTTGAAGTTTTTTGAGAAAAATCCAACCACGCAAATCTTGACGTATGACACACTTTTATGGGGTAGAAGTATACACTGAATCAGGAAATGTCTTTCGTTTTCGTGCAACTCCTACAATAAAGCCTCCAGAGGCAATTTGAACATCACAATCAGGGCGAATTTGCAAAAAATTTTGTTTCCAATTCTCTCGCTTTCTAGACATCTCACGGGCTATTCTGATGCTTTTCTATGACCAGCTGGACATTCTAAACAAGTACGTATAGTTAAGATTTCAATAGAAAAAATTCAGATTTTTCATCAAAAGTGCCATTGGAAGTTTTGAAATTTTTCGAGAAAAATCCAACCACGCAAATCTTGACGTATGACACACTTTTCTGGGGTAGAATTATACACTGAATCGGGAAATGTCTTTTGTTTTGGTGCAACTTTTACTTTAAATTCTCCAGAGGCAATTTAAACACCACAATCAGGGTGCAATTGCTAACAAACTTTGTTTCCGATTCTCTCGCTTTCTAGACATCTCACGGGCCATTCTGATGCTTTTCCATGACCAGCTCGACATTCTAAACAAGTACGTATAGTTAAGATTTCAGTAGAAAAAAATCAGGTTTTTCATCGAAAAAGTGCCAAAGGGAGGACCATTGAAAGATTTTAAGTTTTTTTAGAAAATTCCAACCACGCAAATCTTGACGCATGACACACTTTTCTGGGGTATAATTTTACACTGAATCAGGAAATTTCTTTCGTTTTGGTTCAACTCTTACAATAAAGCCTCCAGAGGCAATTTAAACATCACAATCAGGGCGAATTTGCTAAAAACGTTGTTTCCAATTCTCTCGCTTTCTAGACATCTCACGGGCTATTCTGATGCTTTTCTATGACTAGCTGGACATTCTAAACAAGTAAGTATAGTTAAGATTTCACTAGAAAAAAATCAGATATTTCATCGAAAAAGTGCTAAAGGGGGGACCATTGGAAGATTTGAAGTTTTTTGAGAAAAATCCAACCACGCAAATCTTGACGTATGACACACTTTTATGGGGTAGAAGTATACACTGAATCAGGAAATGTCTTTCGTTTTCGTGCAACTCCTACAATAAAGCCTCCAGAGGCAATTTGAACATCACAATCAGGGCGAATTTGATAAAACCTTTGTTTCCAATTCTCTCGCTTTCTAGACATCTCACGGGCTATTCTGATGCTTTTCAATGACCAGCTGAACATTCCAAACAAGTACGTATAGTTAAGATTTCATTAGAAAAAATTCAGATTTTTCATCGAAAAAGTGCCAAAGGGGGGACCATTCGAAGTTTTTTGAGAAAAATCCAACCACGCAAATCTTGACGTATGACACACTTTTCTGGGGTAGAATTATACACTGAATCAGGAAATGTCTTTTGTTTTGGTGCAACTTTTACTTTAAATTCTCCAGAGGCAATTTAAACACCACAATCAGGGTGCAATTGCTAACAAACTTTGTTTCCAATTCTCTCGCTTTCTAGACGTCTCACGGGCCATTCTGATGCTTTTCCATGACCAGCTCGACATTCTAAACAAGTACGTATAGTTAAGATTTCAGTAGAAAAAATTCAGGTTTTTCATCGAAAAAGTGCCAAAGGGAGGACCATTGAAAGATTTTAAGTTTTTTTAGAAAATTCCAACCACGCAAATCTTGACGCATGACACACTTTTCTGGGGTAGAATTATACACTGAATCAGGAAATTTCTTTCGTTTTGGTTCAACTCTTACAATAAAGCCTCAAGAGGCAATTTAAACATCACAATCAGGGCGAATTTGCTAAAAACTTTGTTTCCAATTCTCTCGCTTTCTAGACATCTCACGGGCTATTCTGATGCTTTTCCATGACCAGCTGGACATTCTAAACAAGTACGTATAGTTAAGATTTCACTAGAAAAAATTCAGATTTTTCATCGAAAAAGTGCCAAAGGGGGGACCATTAGAAGATTTGAAGTTTTTTGAGAAAAGTCCAACCACGCAAATCTTGACGTATGACACACTTTTCTGGGGTAGAATTATACACTGAATCAGGAAATGTCTTTCGTTTTGGTGCAACTCTTACAATAAAGCCTCCAGAGGCAATTTAAACATAACAATCAGGGCGAATATGCTAAAAACTTTGTTTCCAATTCTCTCGCTTTCTAGACATCTCACGGGCTATTCTGATGCTTTTCCATGACCAGCTGGACATTCTAAACATTTACGTATAGTTAAGATTTCACTAGAAAAATTTCAGATTTTTCATCGAAAAAGTGCCAAAGGGGGGACCATTAGAATATTTGAAGTATTTTGAGAAAAGTCCAACCACGCAAATCTTGACGTATGACATTTTTTGGGGTAGAATTATACACTGAATCAGGAAATGCCTTTCGTTTTGGTGCAACTCTTACAATAAAGCCTCCAGAGGATATTTAAACATCACAATCAGGGCGAATTTGCTACAAACGTTGTTTCCAATTCTCTCGCTTTCTAGACATCTTACGGGCTATTCTGATGCTTTTCCATGACCAGCCTGACATTCTAAACAAGTAAGTATAGTTAAGATTTCACTAGAAAAAATTCAGATATTTCATCGAAAAAGTGCCAAAGGGGGGACAATTTGAAGATTTGAAGTTTTTTGCTAAAAATCTAACCACGCAAATCTTCACACATTACACACTTTTCTGGGGTAGAATTTTACACTGAGTCAGGAAATGTCTTTCGTTTTGGTGCAACTCTTACAATAAAGCCTCCAGAGGCAATTAAACATCACAATCAGGGTGAATTTGCTAAAAACTTTGTTTCCAATTCTCTCGCTTTATAGACATCTCCCGGGCTATTCTAAACAATATATAGACAGCTGGACATTCTAAACAAGTACATATATTTAAGATTTCACAAGAAAAAATTCAGATTTTTCGTCGAAAAAGTGCCAAAGAGGGAACCATTGGAAGATTTGAATTTTTTTGAAGTTTTTTGAGAAAAATCCAACCACGCAAATCTTGACGTATGACACACTTTTATGGGGTAGAAGTATACACTGAATCAGGAAATGTCTTTCGTTTTCGTGCAACTCCTACAATAAAGCCTCCAGAGGCAATTTGAACATCACAATCAGGGCGAATTTGATAAAACCTTTGTTTCCAATTCTCTCGCTTTCTAGACATCTCACGGGCTATTCTGATGCTTTTCCATGACCAGCTGAACATTTTTAAACAAGTACGTATAGTTAAGATTTCATTAGAAAAAATTCAGATTTTTCAACAAAAAAGTGTCAAAGGGGGGACCATTCGAAGTTTTTTGAGAAAAATCCAACCACGCAAATCTTGACGTATGACACACTTTTCTGGGGTAGAATTATACACTGAATCAGGAAATGTCTTTTGTTTTGGTGCAACTTTTACTTTACATTCTCCAGAGGCAATTTAAACACCACAATCAGGGTGCAATTGCTAACAAATTTTGTTTCCGATTCTCTCGCTTTCTAGACATCTCACGGGCCATTCTGATGCTTTTCCATGACCAGCTCGACATTCTAAACAAGTACGTATAGTTAAGATTTCAGTAGAAAAAATTCAGGTTTTTCATCGAAAAAGTGCCAAAGGGAGGACCATTGAAAGATTTGAAGTTTTTTTAGAAAATTCCAACCACGCAAATCTTGACGCATGACACACTTTTCTGGGGTATAATTTTACACTGAGTCAGGAAATTTCTTTCGTTTTGGTTCAACTCTTACAATAAAGCCTCCAGAGGGAATTTAATCATCACAATCAGGACGCCATTTCTAACAAACTTTGTTTCTAATTCTCTCGCTTTCTAGACGTTTCACGGGCCATTCTGATGCTTTTCCATGACCAGCTCGACATTCTAAACAAGTACGTATAGTTAAGATTTCAGTAGAAAAAATTCAGATTTTTCATCGAAAAAGTGCCAAAGGGGGGACCATTAGAAGATTTGAAGTTTTTTGAGAAAAATCCAACCACGCAAATCTTGACGTATGACACACTTTTCTGGGGTAGAATTAGACAATGAAACAGCAAATGTCTTTCGTTTTGGTTCAATTCTTACAATAAATTCTCCAGAGGTAATTTAAACATCACAATCAGGGCGAATTTGCTAAATCTTTGTTTCCGATTCTCTCGCTTTCTAGACATTTCAAGGGCTATTCTGATGCTTTTCCATGACCAGCTGGACATTCTAAACAAGTACGTATAGTTAAGTTTTCACAAGAAAAAATTCAGATTTTTCGTTGTTTAAAACCATTGGAAGATTTGAAGTTTTTTTTAGAAAAATCCAACCACGTTAATCTTGACGTATGACACACTTTTCTGGGGTAGAATTATACACTGAATCAGGAAATGACTTCTGTTTTGGTGCAAATCTCACAATAAAGCTTCCAGAGGGAATTTAATCATCACAATCAGGGCGCCATTTCTAACAAACTTTGTTTCTAATTCTCTCGCTTTCTAGACGTCTCACGGGCCATTCTGATGCTTTTCCATGACCAGCTCGACATTCTAAATAGTTAAGATTTCAGTAGAAAAAATTAAAATTTTTCATCGAAAAAGTGCCAAAGGGGGGACCATTAGAAGATTTGAAGTTTTTTGAGAAAAATCCAACCACGCAAATCTTGACGTATGACACACTTTTCTGGGGTAGAATTATACACTGAATCGGGAAATGTCTTTTCTTTTGGTGCAACTTTTACTTTAAATTCTCCAGAGGCAATTTAAACACCACAATCAGGGTGCAATTGCTAACAAACTTTGTTTCCAATTCTCTCGCTTTCTAGACGTCTCATGGGCCATTCTGATGCTTTTCCATGACCAGCTCGACATTCTAAACAAGTACGTATAGTTAAGATTTCAGTAGAAAAAATTCAGGTTTTTCATCGAAAAAGTGCCAAAGGGAGGACCATTGAAAGATTTTAAGTTTTTTTAGAAAATTCCAACCACGCAAATCTTGACGCATGACACACTTTTCTGGGGTATAATTTTACACTGAGTCAGGAAATTTCTTTCGTTTTGGTTCAACTCTTACAATAAAGCCTTCAGAGGCAATTTAAACATAACAATCAGGGCGAATTTGCTAAAAACTTTGTTTCCATTTCTCTCACTTTCTAGACGTCTTACGGACTATTCTGATGCTTTTCCATGACCAGCTGGACATTCTAAACAATTACGTATAGTTAAGATTTCACTAGAAAAAATTCAGATTTTTCATCGAAAAAGTGCCAAAGGGGGGACCATTAGAAGATTTGAAGTTATTTGAGAAAAGTCCAACCACGCAAATCTTGACGTATGACACTTTTCTGGGGTAGAATTATACACTGAATCAGGAAATGCCTTTCGTTTTTGTGCAACTCTTACAATAAAGCCTCCAGAGGCAATTTAAACATAACAATCAGGGCAAATATGCTAAAAACTTTGTTTCCAATTCTCTCGCTTTCTAGACATCTCAAGGGCTATTCTGATGCTTTTCCATGACCAGCAGGACGTTCTAAACAATTACGTATAGTTAAGATTTCACTAGAAAAATTTCTGATTTTTCATCGAAAAAGTGCCAAAGGGGGGACCATTAGAATATTTGAAGTATTTTGAGAAAAGTCCAACCACGCAAATCTTGACGTATGACATTTTTTGGGGTAGAATTATACACTGAATCAGGAAATGCCTTTCGTTTTGGTGCAACTCTTACAATAAAGCCTCCAGAGGATATTTAAACATCACAATCAGGGCGAATTTGCTACAAACGTTGTTTCCAATTCTCTCGCTTTCTAGACATCTTACGGGCTATTCTGATGCTTTTCCATGACCAGCCTGACATTCTAAACAAGTAAGTATAGTTAAGATTTCACTAGAAAAAATTCAGATATTTCATCGAAAAAGTGCCAAAGGGGGGACAATTTGAAGATTTGAAGTTTTTTGCTAAAAATCCAACTACGCAAATCTTCACATATTACACACTTTTCTGGAGTAGAATTTTACACTGAGTCAGGAAATGTCTTTCGTTTTGGTGCAACTCTTACAATAAAACCTCCAGAGGCAATTTAAACATGACAATCAGGGCGAACTTGCTAAAAACGTTGTTTCCAATTCTCTCACTTTCTAGACATCTCATGGGCTAATCTGATGCTTTTTTATGACCAGCTGGACATTCTAAACAAGTACGTATAGTTAAGATTTCAATAGAAAAAATTCAGATTTTTCATCAAAAGTGCCATTGGAAGTTCTGAAATTTTTCGAGAAAAATCCAACCACGCAAATCTTGACGTATGACACACTTTTCTGGGGTAGAATTATACACTGAATCGGGAAATGTCTTTTGTTTTGGTGCAACTTTTTTTTAAATTCTCCAGAGGCAATTTAAACACCACAATCAGGGTGCAATTGCTAACAAACTTTGTTTCCAATTCTCTCGATTTCTAGACGTCTCACGGGCCATTCTGATGCTTTTCCATGACTAGCTGAACATTCTAAACAAGTACGTATAGTTAAGATTTTATTACTAAAAATTCAGATTTTCCATCGAAAAAGTGCCAATGGGGGGACCATTAGAAGATTTGAAGTTTTTTGAGAAAAATCCAACTATGCAAATATTGACGTAAGACACACTTTTCTGGGGTAGAATTATAAACTGAATCAGGAAATGTCTTTCGTTTTGGTGCAACTCTTACAATAAAGCCTCCAGAGGCAATTTAAACATCACAATCAGGGCGAATTTGCTAAAAACTTTGTTTCCAATTCTCTCGCTTTCTAGACATCTCAAGGGCTATTCTGATGCTTTTCCATGACCAGCTGGACTTTCTAAACAAGTACGTATAGTTAAGATTTTATTACAAAAAATTCATATTTTTCATCGAAAAAGTGCCTCCACCCACGCACAGTTACAGACCATTAGAATATTTGAAGTTTTTTGAGAAAAATCCAACCATGCAAATCTTGACATAAGACACACTTTTCAGGGGTAGAATTATAAACTGAATCAGGAAATGTCTTTCGTTTTGGTGCAACTCTTACAATAAAGCCTCCAGAGGCAATTAAACATCACAATCAGGGTGAATTTGCTAAAAACTTTGTTTCCAATTCTCTCGCTTTATAGACATCTCCCGGGCTATTCTAAACAATATATAGACAGCTGGACATTCTAAACAAGTACATATATTTAAGATTTCACAAGAAAAAATTCAGATTTTTCGTCGAAAAAGTGCCAAAGAGGGAACCATTGGAAGATTTGAATTTTTTTGAAGTTTTTTGAGAAAAATCCAACCACGCAAATCTTGACGTATGACACACTTTTATGGGGTAGAAGTATACACTGAATCAGGAAATGTCTTTCGTTTTCGTGCAACTCCTACAATAAAGCCTCCAGAGGCAATTTGAACATCACAATCAGGGCGAATTTGATAAAACCTTTGTTTCCAATTCTCTCGCTTTCTAGACATCTCACGGGCTATTCTGATGCTTTTCCATGACCAGCTGAACATTCCAAACAAGTACGTATAGTTAAGATTTCATTAGAAAAAATTCAGATTTTTCATCGAAAAAGTGCCAAAGGGGGGACCATTCGAAGTTTTTTGAGAAAAATCCAACCACGCAAATCTTGACGTATGACACACTTTTCTGGGGTAGAATTATACACTGAATCAGGAAATGTCTTTTGTTTTGGTGCAACTTTTACTTTAAATTCTCCAGAGGCAATTTAAACGCCACAATCAGGGTGCAATTGCTAACAAACTTTGTTTCCAATTCTCTCGCTTTCTAGACGTCTCACGGGCTATTCTGATGCTTTTCCATGACCGGCTCGACATTCTAAACAAGTACGTATAGTTAAGATTTCAGTAGAAAAAATTCATATTTTTCATCGAAAAAGTGCCTCCACCCACGCACAGTTACAGACCATTAGAATATTTGAAGTTTTTTGAGAAAAATCCAACCATGCAAATCTTGACATAAGACACACTTTTCAGGGGTAGAATTATAAACTGAATCAGGAAATGTCTTTCGTTTTGGTGCAACTCTTACAATAAAGCCTCCAGAGGCAGTTTAAACATCACAATCAGGGCGAATTTGATAAAAACTTTGTTTCCAATTCTCTCGCTTTATAGACATCTCCCGGGCTATTCTAAACAATATATAGACAGCTGGACATTCTAAACAAGTACATATATTTAAGATTTCACAAGAAAAAATTCAGATTTTTCGTCGAAAAAGTGCCAAAGAGGGAACCATTGGAAGATTTGATTTTTTTTGAAGTTTTTTGAGAAAAATCCAACCACGCAAATCTTGACGTATGACACACTTTTATGGGGTAGAAGTATACACTGAATCAGGAAATGTCTTTCGTTTTCGTGCAACTCCTACAATAAAGCCTCCAGAGGCAATTTGAACATCACAATCAGGGCGAATTTGATAAAACCTTTGTTTCCAATTCTCTCGCTTTCTAGACATCTCACGGGCTATTCTAATGCTTTTCAATGACCAGCTGAACATTCCAAACAAGTACGTATAGTTAAGATTTCATTAGAAAAAATTCAGATTTTTCATCGAAAAAGTGCCTCCACCCACGCACAGTTACAGACCATTAGAATATTTGAAGTTTTTTGAGAAAAATCCAACCATGCAAATCTTGACATAAGACACACTTTTCAGGGGTAGAATTATAAACTGAATCAGGAAATGTCTTTCGTTTTGGTGCAACTCTTACAATAAAGCCTCCAGAGGCAATTAAACATCACAATCAGGGTGAATTTGCTAAAAACTTTGTTTCCAATTCTCTCGCTTTATAGACATCTCCCGGGCTATTCTAAACAATATATAGACAGCTGGACATTCTAAACAAGTACATATATTTAAGATTTCACAAGAAAAAATTCAGATTTTTCGTCGAAAAAGTGCCAAAGAGGGAACCATTGGAAGATTTGAATTTTTTTGAAGTTTTTTGAGAAAAATCCAACCACGCAAATCTTGACGTATGACACACTTTTATGGGGTAGAAGTATACACTGAATCAGGAAATGTCTTTCGTTTTCGTGCAACTCCTACAATAAAGCCTCCAGAGGCAATTTGAACATCACAATCAGGGCGAATTTGATAAAACCTTTGTTTCCAATTCTCTCGCTTTCTAGACATCTCACGGGCTATTCTGATGCTTTTCCATGACCAGCTGAACATTCCAAACAAGTACGTATAGTTAAGATTTCATTAGAAAAAATTCAGATTTTTCATCGAAAAAGTGCCAAAGGGGGGACCATTCGAAGTTTTTTGAGAAAAATCCAACCACGCAAATCTTGACGTATGACACACTTTTCTGGGGTAGAATTATACACTGAATCAGGAAATGTCTTTTGTTTTGGTGCAACTTTTACTTTAAATTCTCCAGAGGCAATTTAAACGCCACAATCAGGGTGCAATTGCTAACAAACTTTGTTTCCAATTCTCTCGCTTTCTAGACGTCTCACGGGCCATTCTGATGCTTTTCCATGACCGGCTCGACATTCTAAACAAGTACGTATAGTTAAGATTTCAGTAGAAAAAATTCATATTTTTCATCGAAAAAGTGCCTCCACCCACGCACAGTTACAGACCATTAGAATATTTGAAGTTTTTTGAGAAAAATCCAACCATGCAAATCTTGACATAAGACACACTTTTCAGGGGTAGAATTATAAACTGAATCAGGAAATGTCTTTCGTTTTGGTGCAACTCTTACAATAAAGCCTCCAGAGGCAGTTTAAACATCACAATCAGGGCGAATTTGCTAAAAACTTTGTTTCCAATTCTCTCGCTTTATAGACATCTCCCGGGCTATTCTAAACAATATATAGACAGCTGGACATTCTAAACAAGTACATATATTTAAGATTTCACAAGAAAAAATTCAGATTTTTCGTCGAAAAAGTGCCAAAGAGGGAACCATTGGAAGATTTGATTTTTTTTGAAGTTTTTTGAGAAAAATCCAACCACGCAAATCTTGACGTATGACACACTTTTATGGGGTAGAAGTATACACTGAATCAGGAAATGTCTTTCGTTTTCGTGCAACTCCTACAATAAAGCCTCCAGAGGCAATTTGAACATCACAATCAGGGCGAATTTGATAAAACCTTTGTTTCCAATTCTCTCGCTTTCTAGACATCTCACGGGCTATTCTGATGCTTTTCAATGACCAGCTGAACATTCCAAACAAGTACGTATAGTTAAGATTTCATTAGAAAAAAATCAGATTTTTCATCGAAAAAGTGCCAAAGGGAGGACCATTGAAAGATTTTAAGTTTTTTTAGAAAATTCCAACCACGCAAATCTTGACACATGACACACTTTTCTGGGGTATAGTTTTACACTGAGTCAGGAAATTTCTTTCGTTTTGGTTCAACTCTTACAATAAAGCCTCCAGAGGCAATTTAAACATAACAATCAGGGCGAATTTGCTAAAAACTTTGTTTCCAATTCTCTCGCTTTATAGACATCTCACGGGCTATTCTAAACAATATATAGACAGCTGGACATTCTAAACAAGTACATATATTTAAGATTTCACAAGAAAAAATTCAGATTTTTCGTCGAAAAAGTGCCAAAGAGGGAACCATTGGAAGATTTGATTTTTTTTGAAGTTTTTTGAGAAAAATCCAACCACGCAAATCTTGACGTATGACACACTTTTATGGGGTAGAAGTATACACTGAATCAGGAAATGTCTTTCGTTTTCGTGCAACTCCTACAATAAAGCCTCCAGAGGCAATTTGAACATCACAATCAGGGCGAATTTGATAAAACCTTTGTTTCCAATTCTCTCGCTTTCTAGACATCTCACGGGCTATTCTGATGCTTTTCAAAGACCAGCTGAACATTTCAAACAAGTACGTATAGTTAAGATTTCATTAGAAAAAATTCAGATTTTTCATCGAAAAAGTGCCAAAGGGAGGACCATTGAAAGATTTTAAGTTTTTTTAGAAAATTCCAACCACGCAAATCTTGACGCATGACACACTTTTCTGGGGTATAATTTTACACTGAGTCAGGAAATTTCTTTTGTTTTGGTGCAACTCTTACAATAAAGCCTCCAGAGGCAATTTAAACATAACAATTAGGGCGAATATGCTAAAAATTTTGTTTCCAATTCTCTCGCTTTCTAGACATCTCAAGGGCTATTCTGATGCTTTTCCATGACCAGCAGGACATTCTAAACAATTACGTATAGTTAAGATTTCACTAGAAAAATTTCAGATTTTTCATCGAAAAAGTGCCAAAGGGGGGACCATAAGAATATTTGAAGTTTTTTGAGAAAAGTCCAACCACGCAAATCTTGACGTATGACACTTTTTTGGGGTAGAATTATACACTGAATCAGGAAATGCCTTTCGTTTTGGTGCAACTCTTACAATAAAGCCTCCAGAGGATATTTAAACATCACAATCAGGGCGAATTTGCTAAAAACGTTGTTTCCAATTCTCTCGCTTTCTAGACATCTCACGGGCTATTCTGATGCTTTTCCATGACCAGCTGGACATTCTAAACAAGTAAGTATAGTTTAGATTTCACTAGAAAAAAATCAGATATTTCATCGAAAAAGTGCTAAAGGGGGGACCATTGGAAGATTTGAAGTTTTTTGAGAAAAATCCAACCACGCAAATCTTGACGTATGACACACATTTCTGGGGTAGATTTGTACACTGAATCAGGAAATGTCTTTTGTTTTGGTGCAACTTTTACTTTAAATTCTCCAAAGGCAATTTAAACACCACAATCAGGGTGCAGTTGCTAACAAACTTTGTTTCAAATTCTCTCGCTTTCTAGACGTCTCACGGGCCATCCTAAATCTTTTCCATGACCAGCTTGACATTCTGAACAAGTTTGTATAGTTCAGATTTCACTAGAAAAATTCAGATTTTTCATCAAGTAAGTTCCAAAGGGGGACCAAAAATTTGAA